>ML400148.1:0-12263 GCA_005239525.1 Nicotiana knightiana | reverse complement strand
ACCAAAGTTGTGCTCGCTGATGAGTGAAGCGAGATTCTGCGTCGTGCCGCGACGTTAAATCAGGCGCTTCATAGGAGGCAACCTATTGACTTGTTGTAATCGCCGTGCCACGACATTAACTAAGGCACTTATTGGGAGGCAACCCAATGCTTAGTTAAATCTTAGCATAGTTAGAAGTAGTTCTTGTAATTATAGGTACTAACGAGCTTGGGAATGCATTCGGGGGTTAAAGAGCAGTGTGCTAGCATGATGGAAGGCCTGGTTAAAGCCAGGGGGACCGGGCGATAAGCCCCTAACGCCTGGCTAATGCCGGGGGGGGGGGGGGGGGCGGGAGATAAGCCCATAACGCCTGGCTAACGCCAGGGTGGTATGGGCTTTGTAGCTCTAACGCCTGGCTAACGCCAGGGTGCCCGGGATTTAAGACCAAAACCCACATTAAACTCCATGTATGTTCCACTTCCTATTTTTTTCATACCCCAACTCTCCCAAGAACACCACTTCATACGATTAACACACTACAAGTTCACATCACACACATCTTCACCCAAACAACAAGTTCACTAGCACAAGTTTCCCTGCACAAGTTCACAACACACATTTTCCCCCAAATCTGCACAATTTCGATTTCGTGGTCCACTTTATCCGACAAACACACATCAAGCGTTGAGGTATGATTCTATCCCTACCCCTTGTTACTTCGAAGTGGGTATTAAAATTATGAAAGGTGTAACCTTGATTCATGGTGATTCTTTATGGGTTTATGCTATTCATGGTCATATTGTGATTCCCAACCCCTGAACCCTTTAGGAATGGGCTGAAATTGTGAAGCTAAGTGGTATTATGGAACCCCAACCAACTTTGGGTACATGAGGCATTCCCTTAAGTCCATAAGAGCTCTCATGGCAATTGTGCTAGCCAAGTGCTCGATGTAATGCCTCAATGGCAATACATATCCTATTTGGAGCCCGAGTCTCCGGGAAACAAACCACTAGTGTCATGCATCATAAACTCTATGAAATTTTAAGTGTGAAGAGGCTCACGAGAAGCCGTATGTGTCAAATTTTTCGTAAACGCGCCAAGGTGAAGTCTGAGTAACCTTGGCAAATTGGAAAATATTATAGTACACACGTTGTGACACCTACTAACTACTGATCATTTGTGCAGGAAAAAGAAAACAATGCTACCCAGAAGAGCCACAGGAAAATGAAAGGCCACGTCTTCGGCCCCAGCAAAGAGCAAAGCAAAACCCCCACCACCTCAGAAGAAAAGAAAAGGGGGAGATGCTACGTCGAGTATTACTGGTGAGGAAACAGTAGCTGCTGTTGCTTCTATGAGACAACAACCCGTTGGTCAACGGGAATATGGTATCAACAGCATACCAGTACAATCCAGGAAATGGTATGCACGTTGCAAGCCAAAGCATGTTCACCCTGAGGGGGCCATTAAAGAAGGAAGTCTGAGAACAAAATTCCCAGCGATTTGAAGGAGCATCCATGAGTTGGGTTTAGGATATGTGTTCAGGCACAATGGTCACATCAACTTGAACCTAGTCCGGGAATTCTATGCAGGGTTCGACCCTAAGGACAAGGAGGGATTGGTGCCAATTCGTGGGCACTTGGTGGATTTTTTGGCCAAGGCCATATGCGATTTTCTAGGTGCACCAAATGTTCCGGTGGAGCCTCTAGGGAAATTCATCCGCCATCCCAACTATAGAGAGGTGAGGCACACACTGTGTGGGGTTGAGTCCAGGGCTTCTTGGATTCGGGATAGAGCCACAAATTGCCATAAAAAGGTTTCCCAAGAAGAAAATGAAGGCTGAAACCCAGGTGTGGCTTAAAGTGATTAATGCACGGATACTACCATGCAACCATGACACCTTAATCAGCCGAGAGAGGATTTGTGTGCTCTACTTCCTCATGACAGGGCAGAGAGTGAATGTGGGCCATCTGACGCGCTATCAAATGGGGTTGGTGCGGTCCAGCAATAGAATTGATCGAATACCATTCCCAAATTTCCTGACCCAGTTCCTACTAAATGAGAATGTAGCGGTTGATCCCAGCTTTGACCATACCATTGATCAACTCGCACGAGAGATTGACGTCACTGGCTTAATACTGAAGGAAGAGTCTTCACTGACCACTGCAGAGCGCAATGTGTGGGATGATGGCTTCATGGCCCATCTTTATGGGATGATGGATTTACAGTTGCGAATAAGAGGTCGGCCAACATCAGTTGATGAGAGAGATAAGTTGGATCAGATATACCCGCTCAATGCTCATACTCAATAGATGATTGGAGTAGGTGGGGATACAGGCTCCCAGATGATGAGGATATTAACACACCTGACGATTCTGATGCAGAGCCAATGCGCTCAGATGAGGAAGATGATGAAGAAGATGAGCATAAGGAGGAATGGAGAGCGTCAGATGATGAGGACGCTGAATGATCAGGGAGTTCTTGTACCTTGCTTCTATTACTTGTTTTGTCTTTATATGATGCACTGAGGACAGTGCATGAATTAAGTGTGGGGTGTAATACATACGTATTGTGGAATTTTTGTATCATATGTGGTGTCGTGTTGTAGTTTTGTATTCATGATAGTAAATGATATTTCTTTTAAGTCTTGTAGTTGTTTTTTTTATATATATAAATATGTGGACTTTTCCCGATGATGGACCTCCTAGACAGTTCTCTTGAGGGAAGTAAGTCCAAAGAAAATAAAAAAAAGATTTTTATTTTAGGTAGTGTAGTAATTCCCCCTTGGTTTTTCTTTGGGCCACGGTTCTTTTCCAAGGGTGTAACTTGAACCGGGTGTTTATTTTTGTTTGTTAGAGTAGTTAGGAAGAAACTGAGTAACTTAGAGATACCCATTGACATGATTGATGCCGGCATATCAGGTTATGACATACATTCTGCTTTCCCGTATATTTGGTTTGACATGTGATGCCTGAATAAAAATAAATAGCCTATTTTGTGATGCCTTAGCTCAGTTGCTTGACTTGTATGCTACATAGTGCAATATTGCTTAATTCTCTCAATTTTGTGTGCTTTCTTGACTTGAGAGTTGAATAAAACCGTTGTGATTGAGTCATGTGCAATGTGTGAGTGAGGTTTAGTGATTTTCTATGCTATCCTGTGTAGTCTAGAACTTGCCCCGTGTGTTAATCGAAGCGAAATTGTAGGTTATGCTAGTCTAGGAGATGACGTAGGCGTTTTCTTTCTTNTTTGAGCCTTTAGACCTTTTCTTTGGTACCCACATTACAAGCCGTACCCCTATTTTGTTCTTAAATTGAGATTTTTGCACCTTTTCCTCCTAAGGAACTTAGTCGCTAAAATAAGTAAGGTGGGATAATGGGGATTAACTTTGGAGTGGAATCATGGAAAGGCCCGTTAGTGCACTAAGAATTGTATTCAAGAGTCACTAGCCATTGAATCTTCATGCATGGATTGTGTGTAGGAAAGAAAAAAAATGATAGTAAAAGTATGTACAAAAAGATACACACCTCCAAATTTTTATTAATTTGTGCTAGTGAAAATATAGAAGTGCGTAATTAAAAAAGGGCAATGTTGAATATGAATTGTGGCAAGAGAATTTTGTTGAGAAGAATATGTGTTGAGTTGTGAAGGTAGTGTATTAAAGTGCTTAGGAGGGTTAGTCACTATTCCTAAATATATCCTACCCGTCCCTTAGCCTACATTACAACCTTAAAAGTCCTAATTGATCCTAGATTTGGCTAACTTGAATTAGTGGAGATCTACACTACGGGCAAGCTTATGGTACGACCACGGGATGCATATGAATTCTTTGTGAAAGTGAGGGAATTTGTTCAATTGCTTGATGTCCTTAATTTATGTTCAAGAGCATATTTGAATGTGAGGACTATTTATATTCACTCTTTTGCTTGTTGGTGAGGGCACATGGTCTCATGAACGATTGGTAAGGTTGTAAACTTTCTTGTTGGGTAGGTGCGTGAATTGAGAGGGCTTAGTGGTTGCAAGTCGATTCTTGAGGTTTGGTGGTTGCGATTAGGTTGTTGGTATGATTGATTAAATTGTTATACTTGGGCATGTTTAAAGAAGGGAAAGAATGTGAAATTTTGTATGTTCATACTTGATTGCCGGTATCGATCATAGTTAAGGGGTAATGTGTGTGATTGAAAAGTAAAATACTCCTTGTTAATGAATTATGTACGTGTTGAAGGATATTGCTCGAGGACGAGCAAGAGTCTAAGTGTGTGGTGTTGATGCGTGGCTAGAATCCATAGTTTTAAGCATCATGTACCTTACATTTTATGTGCTTTTGTGATAAAAATACACGTTATATGTGCATAATGGAGTCTATTTTATGTATAGGTGAATTGGAGATGGAAGCTGAGCTAAATGGGTGCATAAACGTCAAAAATATGCTCAAGAGTCGAAAAGGAGTGAACCGGGACATAGCCGGGCGTTTTATCCCAAAAGCATGGCATAACCAGGCGTTAGCTGGGCGTTTTCAGCCCAAACGCCAGCCATACCCAGGCATTACTGGGGCGTTAGAGCCCAAACGCCTGGCCTACTCAGGCTTTAGCTAGGCGTTTGAGGCTTAATGCCTGGGGTCCCTGGTCCGGTAAATTCCAAGTTTTGAAGGTTTTAAGTGTTTCCCAGTTGGAATAGAAGTCTCCTACACGTTTAGGGTTTACCCCAAACATATAAATAGACCAAAAAACACAACTTTGAGGGAGGATGCCATTTTTGGGAGAGAATATACACACAAGATCATTGAGGAAGCAAATGATTATCAGTTTTCTTCATCTTATTTTAGTATTTTCCATTTATGCAAGACTTATGCAATTGCTTAGTTCTAGCATGAGTGGCTAAAAACCCATTGTTCTGAGGTTGTGGTTAAGCCATGAATATTGTTATTCGACATTAACTTAACCTTGATTATAGTTCGCTCAATATATGGTTGTTTCTTCAATTCTGCATTCAATTGCTTAATTGTTTGGCCAGCAATTTGGTTCTATATACTATCTATGTTATGCTTGGGAAAGCCGTATATAGATTAGAGAAGAATTGAAGAGAGCGCGATCTTAACCCTTCAGGGGAGCGGATTTGTGGTTAGGATAGGAATATACCTAGTCACCGTGCTTAATTAAACATCGTAATCTTAGTGCGTTCTAATAGATTAATTTCATAGGAATATAGGCGTTAATCTATTGAGAATAGGCGAGTAGTACTTCGGGAGAAGGCTACGAGAGCAATTATCGATTAATTAGCAACCATTGGTGAATTATATGAAAGGGAGAGTTAATTAGAATGCAATACGAGTGGTGAATTGATCACAACCCTGGAATATTTGTCTCTATTGAATACACAACAATACTCTTGTTACTTGATAATTAGTTCATATAATCGTAGAATAAATTAGTTATATTCCTGAATTTTGTTTCGGCTCGATTAAATATCAATTAGAGTGATTCAATAAGTAGTTACGCAAGTCCCTGTGGGTTCGACATTTGATTTAATATTATATTACTTGCTAGGACCATGTATACTTGCGTGTGCGATTTGGACCAATCGTAGTCACGATATAGCTCCTCCAAGATGAAAATATGTGAATCTCATGTACTTTTGTTGCTGCCTTTCCATTGTGCTTAAGTATATCTCCACTAACTACTATAGTTGTTGTATAAATTATATACATATATACTTAGTTCTTTTGTAGAAAGCCACCTAATCTAATTTATTTAAGAGTCATTTGTGTGGTTTGTGGCTTGTTGCCATGTTTTTGGCTATCAAGCCTATCAAAAATTTGATTAAACTTATCCATAAAATTCCTTTATTATTTAGGTAATTTTTCATTACCCAATAATTAATCAATTACCCACATAATTTAGAATTATCTCAAATTACTTAAAATACTACTCACTTTTAATACACTTTATACACCTTACTATTATGGTCATGGGGGTAACTTGTATGATAGTAGTCCATAAATACCGGGTATTTTAGCTCGGGCCATATTTTATCCTAAAATGTCAAACTTCGACGAAATTTATTTTCTTCGATTTGCTTAACCTCTCACCTTCATGAATTTACTCATCACTCATTTGAAATAGCATAATGCTTATACTCTCAAAATAATCTCATTCCCGAACTTTCATCAATTTATTTATAGCGTATTTTCACGTACGAAAACATGAGGTGTAACAACTTTCGATGGCCCACTCACAATATGTCTAGGACTAGGGGAAACAGAGTACGTTTTGAGGGAAATCCACGAAGGTACTTGTGAAAATCATTCAGGCGCCGAATCATTGGTTCGAAAAGTAATCAGAGCCGGTTATTACTTGGTCGATATGGAAAAGGACGCCAAGGAGTTCGTACGAAAATATGATGAATGTCAAAGACATGCTCCGATAATTCATCAGCCCTGGGAGCTACTGCATTCGGTTTTGTCACCATGGACGTTCATGAAGTGGGGAATGGATATTGTTGGCCCCCTCCCATGGGCACCCGGTAAGGCTCAATTTTGTATTATTTATGACTGACTATTTTTCTAAGTGGGTGGAAGCTCAGGCATACGAAAAGGTCAGGGAGAAAGAAGTCATCAATTCATTTGGGACCACAACCACAACATATGTCGGTTCGGAATGCCGACCGAGATCGTATGCGACAATGGAAAACAATTCATCGACAACAAAGTAAGAAAGTTTCTCGAAGATCATAAGTTCAAAAGAATCCTGTCAACACCCACCACCCTAGTGTGATCGGACAAGCAGAATTGACCGACAAAACCATACTCCAAAACCTCAAAAAGAGATTAACTGACGCCAAAGGATAGTGGAAGGAAATCCTGCCCGAAGTCTTATGGGCATACTGAACGACCTAGAAGTCAAGTACCGAGGCCACCCCGTTCTTACTGGTCTACGGTGCCGAACTCTAATATCGGTCGAAGTCGGAGAGTCAAGTCTTAGGTTTCGATATGCAACTAAGGAATCAAACGACGAGGCTATGAACACGAGCCTACATCTATTGGATAGAAGGAGCGAAGAAACCCTTGTCCGGTTGGCCACCCAAAAGTAGAGGATCGAAAGATATTACAATCAAAGGGCCAACCTTCAACACTTTAATGTCGGGGACTTGTTACTAAGGAAGGTTACACTAAACACCCGGAACCCAAACGAAGGGAAGTTGGGGCCAAACTGGGAAGGCCCCTATCAAATTATCGAAATCACCGGAAAAGGATCGTACAAACTCAGAACAATGAACGATGAGAAACTACCAAACAACTGGAATATAGCTCACTTGAAGCGATACTACTGCTAAGGTACGACCCCATTGATTTCCTTTTATTTATTTACATTCCAAACTAACACTTGCAGACAATCATCAAATAACAGTATAATCCTTAGGTCTGAAACCATGCGTAGCACTCTTTTTTCCTTGAACTGATTTTGTCCTAAATGGGTTTTCCGGCAAGGTTTTTAATGAGGCAACGTAAATCATGCTAACTTAGAATTGAAGGCTGGTTACAAACCGGTATCGAAGACACACAATAGTATTCGAGACCACTCTTCGATCAACCCCGAACACTGGGGGGAAATTACCCTCGGATAACAACTCTAGCAAGGAAGGAAATTTTATGATTCAAATGGTCTCGGCTTGATCGATAGGATTTATTGTAAGTGCCAAACGGTCAAATGAACTTTGCCCGCATAGAATTCTCGGGCCCTGGTGCAAATCTTGTACACATTTGTAACTAATACGCGCAAAAATAAAGTCTCTACCTTGCGGATAAACATCTTTTTTTTTTCTTAAAGAAATTTCCTACATACGATCCCCTAAAGGTATCGAGCCCAAGGACCACCTTATTCAGGTTCAAGCAATCACCCCCAATCATGGACTGCCGTCTAAAAACAAACTCAGACGGCTCGGATTATCGAAGCCCAGGGGCATAAGACCTTTTAGGTAGCACCCGAACCTTAAAGGCTGCGGCCATCCCCATTCAGGGATTGTTATCTTGGGCAACCCCAAATAACTCGGGGTAACAAGCCCGCTGGGCAACACCCTAACTAAAAAGGCTACGAGTATAAAAAAATAGCTCGGAGATGTCCGAGAAATGTAACAAAAAACAAGGCCTTCAAATTTCATAACCGGTTCTAAAGGCTACCCTCGACAAACTATAATATAAAGTACTTTAGGGAAAAAATTTCGGTCATACCGGACCCCTACGATGCCTTAAAAAAAATAATGTCGAAGGAAAGGAGTGTTCGAACCCCCGAACATGACCTAACTAGTTCATGCTAAGGCATTTCGATCCTTGCAAACATAGAAAAGTAAAGCAAAACTTGGAAACTGCCGAAGGGAAAATAATGCCTTGTATTATAAGCATAAAATATTTACAAAGGTTAAGTAGCCTTGAAAAAAAATACAAAGTACACAAATCAAAAAGCAAAAAACTCCTACAAAGGCATCTAAATAGCCTAGTCTTCTCCGGATCTACCGGAACCCTCAGAGCCTTCTTCTTCTACTTCTCAAGGTAAGCTAATTTCTTTTCCTCGGCTTCGAGCCCCTTAGCAGCTTCGATCTCGGCCGATAGATCAAAACCCCGAGCATGAATCTCCTCGAGGGCCTCTCTTCATGATTGCCACTTCTCATATTCAACAACATCTTCCAAGCGGTTCTTGGCCGCCTCAGCATCGGCCTTATATCGGGCCACTATCTTGTTAGCATCGGCTTTAACCACCACGGCCACTGACTTGGCCATTTCAAGCTCTTCAACCATAGTGCCTCGATCAGAGGCGGCCGAACTTTGGCCGAGAATGGAGCTCTTCGATCTTTTTGGCCTGCACCTCGGCCTTTTCCTTTGTCGCTCGAAGCTGGACCTCAGCCAAGGTTAGATGCACCCAAGCAACCTCTTTTTCCAAGGCCAGACAGTCCATTATGCTTCTCCATTCGTCGGTCTCAGACTTAAATGCATCCATCTCGATTCGAAGCTGGTCGACCTGATCGATCTTCTGTTGGACCTGCAGATTTCGATCATCAGTCACCATACCTAGTTTATCGTCACTAACCTCAAAGACTTTTACCTGCTTGACCATGTCAGCATGCTCCTTCCAGCAACCTCCAGCTCAGCTCGAAGGCTCTTAGCCTCCCCTTCAAACTGCTCGCTAAGAATTTTATAAGCATATCTTTTCTCAGTTAGCTCTTTAGCTTCGGCCACGAGGAGCCTAGATCTTCTCAATATCGGAGGAAGGTCTCGTGGTGAAGCATCGACGCATGTGAATACAAGGAAAAATGTTAAGATCACTAAGTAACCAAAGCTGGAAAATGAAAAGGTTTGGTAACACCTTACCCGATTCAATGCATGTTGTGCTTCATTGAACAAGCATGGAGATTCCACCTAGTTCATCTTCACCTGGTCTTCTTCAGTCACCAGGCACCAGAGGTAACTAGCTACCCCAATAGGCGCAGAAAGGACCCGAGCTTCCTCTGAAATAGAGATAATGACCGACCGCTTCCGATCAGGATCGACACTCGGGGCAGGGAATCAGTTGACCAATCTAGGGATCGAACTAGACCAACCTGTCCCCGAGGAAGGACTTCTTCTTGGTACTTCTAAATCACCCAACCCGGTGACATCCTCCTTGGCAATAGAGTCCACACCATCAAAAATTTTTGGAGGAGATTGTTCACTCCTTGGACACCCTCATTTGGATGCTCCTTCGACGCTTGAGCTTCACCGAACATTGATTCCGTGAACGAAGGCGCCCCCAAAGTCATTGACACCGAGTGGAGCAGAACCGGCATCTTGAGGGTTCTCAGCCCTCGTTGTTGCATCGACCTCTTGAGTTAGGGAAGGATTGGCCTCTGCCGTCTCCCCTTCGGTTGATGCCCGTTCTTTAGGAACCGATGGTTCCCAGGCCACAAAAATTTCATCCTCTTCAGACTCGTCCATGAGCCGGTGGTGTCAAGACCCAAAATCCTAACTCTGGTCGTGATGACGCCCAACACCGGGGTCAGGCAAGCCAACAATTTATTTACTAGTGAAATTTCCTTATTTGATAAAACATCCCCACACTTACCAAATTTTAAGCTTAAAACATTTAAGTGGAAGCGGATATAATTAGCCAACTTAAATAAATGTAGCCACAAGGATCATGAACCAATATATACAGTTCCAAAAATATAAAGTCTACTGTGTGTGTGCCAGGAACTAGTGTCACAAGTCTGCAGGTGAACTAGTAGAATATACAAAATATGAAATAAATTGTTCTACTGTCTGAAAGAAGTAGACAGAAATAAGCAAAAGATAACTCCATAGTGCTGCTGAGAATCGCCAAGGAAAACAACTCACCGTGAAGTCAGGTCCAGAATATACTCTCAGGGTCAAGCTCCGGTCTGGTAACCAGATGCACCAGCCTCAGAACCTGTACAATTAAGTACAGAAGCGTAGCATGAGTACATAAATAGATATGTACCCAGTGAGTATCCCGCCTAACCTCGAAGAAGTAGTGACGAGAGGTCGACGTGATACTTACTAGGGTAAAAAAATATGAAATGAATACAAGCTAATCAGTAATAGCAGTAATGAACAGTAATAAGGAAATGAGCATCAGATAACATTCTCTAGTACCCTCACGCCATCCCTTTCCATGGCATACAAGCTGCTTAACCTTATTTCTTTCATAAGATCAACAATTACAATTACAGGTCTTCTCATAAATTACCAAACATATAACATGCTATGAACGTACGACTGTTACGACGTGAAAAGTAAATGTGCATTGCCGAGGGTCGAACGGACCGAACCATAGATGCATCTATCTGCCCCGCTCACGAATCGAACATGCGACACGGTTAATATAATACTAAGACAACCCCGCTCGCGAATCATTCATGCGACTCGGGTTAATATAATACTAGGACTACCCCGCTCGTGAATCATTCATGTGACTCGGGTTCCCGTATAAGTACATGATTAGCAGGAGATTCCAGATAATTTAGCAGGGAACATACTAACAGGCTGAGAATTTAATAATGTCAACTTCAAAGCATAACTTCTTAGGCCTTCACATGTGAGATTCGAGGATATTAGACTACTTAGACCATATGCAAGATCACAAATATACACATAAAGCATGCTTGTGAGTCCTAAATTACCCAACAAGGCATAATAGTAGCTACGCACGGGCTCTCGTCACTTCGTGCGTGTGTAGCCCCCGCAAATAAGGAAAAACAACCATTTATAATCACCTATGGGGACAATTCCCTCTTAAAAGATTAGAAAGGAGACTCACCTTGTGTCGAACCTACTCTCCGGGTCAAGAACGCACCCGAAACTCCAAACTCGTCACCCAAGGACTCGAAACTAGCCAAATGTTACATAAATACATCAATTTATGCTCAAAAGTATGGAATTTCCCTATTTAATTAACCAATTTAGCCTACTTTGCAATATCTCAAAATACACCCCCGGGCCCACGTGCTCGGATTCCAGAAATTTTTGAAGGAAACACTTACTCATAACCTAAGGATCATTAATATATAGTTTGTGTATGATTCCATGGCAAATTTCTTGGTAATTCTCCCATTTTTCATAAAACTAAGGTTTTTACTCTAACCCATGATTTTTCACTAATTAGTGTGTTAATCTACGTAAAAATTCAAGTATTCAACTTAAATTATAATAGGAATCACTTACCTCTCAGTTGCTACGTGAAATCTCCTCTTTGAAAGCTCCCAAAATCGCCACAAGTGAAGAAAAATGGCTAAAATGGGACTAAGTCCCGTTTAAAAATAACACTGCTCAGCTGCCCCTTGAGTGCGATTGCAGCTGGGGCAGTGCAATCGCAGAAATCAACGGCCAGGACCCTCTGAAAGTCTACTGTGCGATCACGGAGAGCAATTGGGCCAGGCCTGTGCGATTGCGGGGGAGGGGGTGCGAACGCGGAGAACAAATCTGGGCCAGACCGCAAATCACCCCTGTGCGAATGCATACAGGCCCATGTGATCGCACAGGGAATTTCCCCACACCCTGCCAACTCCTTCTATGCGATCGCATTAATGCACCCGCGATCGCATGAAGGAAACCAGTCGGTGAAAATCTGGTGTTTTGAATTTAACTCTGAGGGGACCGAAACTCACCCGAGCCCCTCGGGACCCCGTCCAAAGGTACTAGCAGGTCTGTATTCATGATACAGACTCGCTCGAATTTATGGAACGTGAAAAAAAACAACGAAACTAAGAATTCGACCCCAAAACCAAATTGAATCAAACTT
>ML400147.1:91145-120858 GCA_005239525.1 Nicotiana knightiana | reverse complement strand
CCGTTTGGTGATATTTGGAAACCATCAGGTTGAGGGAATCGACTATACGGAGACATTTGCACCGGTTGCTAAGATGGTCACTGTCCAAGTTCTCTTAGCGGTGCAGCGGTCAAAAATTGGGAGCTGCACCAAATGGACGTACACAATGCATTTCTTCACGGCGACCTTGATGAGGAAGTGTACATGAAGTTTCCCCCGGGATTCCACACTGAGGACTCTCGAAAAGTATGTCGCCTAAAGAAATCATTGTATGGACTGAAACAGGCACCACGGTGTTGGTTTGCAAAGTTGTCAGCGGCTTTGAAGCGCTATGGCTTTGCCCAGTCATATTCTGACTACTCGTTATTCACCCTTCGGAGAGGTAAAGTGATGTTGGCTGTACTTGTCTACGTGGACGATTTGATTGTGTCCGGCAACGATTCTAAAGCTATTCGGGAGTTCAAAATGTACCTTGCACGGTGTTTTCATATGAAGGACCTTGGACATTTAAAGTATTTTCTAGGAGTAGAGGTTGCTCGGGGACCCAAAGGTCTGTTTCTCAATCAAAGGAAATATGCCTTGGACATTATCTCCGAAGTCGGTCTGCTAGGGGGTCGCCCGATTGGCACCCCGATGGAACAGAATCACCGGCTAGCTTTGTCACGTAGCCGTTTGTTAGATAATCCAGAGAGTTACCGACGACTAGTTGGGCGATTGATCTATTTATGTTTCACACGTCCCGATTTGTCTTACAGTGTTCATGTATTGTCACAATTTATGCAACAACCTCGGGCAGACCACTGGGATGCAGCTTTAAGAGTGGTACGGTATCTTAAGGGAAGCCCGGGTCAAGGCATTGTTCTCTCTTCGACGTCTGATCTCAAGTTATACGGATGGTGTGATTCAGATTGGGCTGGGTGTCCGTTGACTCGCCGGTCACTCACAGGATGGTTTATTTCCTTCGGAGAGTCACCAGTCTCGTGGAGAACCAAAAAGCAAAATGTTGTTTCTCGGTCATCTGCTGAAGCCGAGTATAGGTCGATGGCTATGACCATTTGTGAGTTGAAATGGCTTCGTGGTATTTTGAACAGTCTTGGCATTCAACAAGCTTCTCCCATTCGATTATCTTGTGACAGTCAATCAGCGTTGCATATTCTTCGCAATCCAGTATTCCACGAAAGAACAAAGCATATTGAGATAGACTGTCATTTTATTCGCGATGAATTTGTTGGGGGAACCATCCGCCCGGTTTTTGTCCGAACGGTTGCACAACTGGCCGATATCTTCACAAAGGCATTGGGAAAATCACAGTTTGAGCTCTTACTTGACAAGTTGGGCATTCGTGATCTTCATGCTCCCACTTGAGGGGGGGTGATAAGGAAAGAATTAGTGATAAGGAAAGAATTAGAGTTTAATTAGGAATGTGTAATATTTTCCTTATTAGAGTTTAGGTCTTGGTCTCCTATTAGGTTTAGGTTTTCTCTTATTTCTCTAATTTCTTTGTCTATAAATACTTGTGGAATTAATGAGAAGAGCAAGAGTTTTTCCTCCAATATTGTTCTTTGTCTTCCGCATCAAATCTTTCATATAAATAAAAACATGATAACTTGTGAAATCAAATAAAATTATATAAGTGAGTAACTTTTTATTTGAATATATTGACTGAGATGATTGATTATTTCTATGTGCCATGATAGTTTTCTTTATTGGGTTAGCTAGATAGGATCAACGATCATTTTTTAAGAATTTACACTTTTTGTTTAAGTTTAATTTTCTATTTTAATATAATATTTATAAGATTTTTAAAAGCTTTATACTCATTGAAATAGGATACATGCGCAACGCGCATACCCTACAACTAATATTATAAAATAGAAAATGTAGATTATTTAGAAGTTTGTTCAACTTACGATATTATCTCTAAAATTAAGGTTTCTTAAAGGATTAACACATATGGCGTTCGGATCAGGGATTTGATACTTTGTGTTTTGATCCATATTTTTTTAATCCACGTCTTCATTTAGATATAACCAAGAAAAAATGGATTTTGAAATAAAACCAAATCATTGTTTATTCCAGCTCTGTCTTTCTAAACTTTCTTTTTAAATGATTCGTGTAAATTGGTAAAAATAGTACACGCTGGCCAGTTTTCGAACTGGTCATTCAAAAATAGTTAGAGTTTGCAAAGTCATTGAAAAATAGTCATTATTTTACTGCAACATGAAAAGTTCCAGCATAATATACTGGAGATCGGTGAACTTGTGTATGAACTTCCAGCATATTATGCTGGAACTCCAACACGCGGAAAGTTCCAGCATAATATACTAAAGAATGGAGCACATGTGTATGAACTTCCAGCATACTTTATGCTGGACCGGCATATTATACTGGAACTCCAGTATATACCGGAAGTCCAGTATACATTACTAGAACTTCAGTATATATGTATATTATACTGAAATTCAGTATATTATGCTAGAGTATTTTCCAGATTTTGAACAGTGTTTTCGTTCAGATTTATCTTTACATGAAAAGTGACTAAATTTCAATTACTTTTAAAATTATAACTATTTTTAAATGGCCACTTATAAATCTGACTATTTTTGAATTTCTCCTCTAAATTGGTTCATCGAAATTCCCAATTATTAACTGCACACATTTATTAAGTTATAAAAAGTTGGTAAAAAGTTCGGCCTCTCATTTATTACATTTGAAAAATAAACAATAGGCGTTTGGACATAACAATTGTAAAATTTTAAAAAATGGTGAAAAATATTTTTAAGTGAAAATAATATTTAAAATTTAGAGTTGTGTTTGGATATAAATTTCAGTTTGGGTTGTTTTTGAAGTTTTGTGAATGATTTGAGTGAAAATTTTGAAAATAACTTTTTGGAGTTTTCCAAATTTTTGAAAATTTCTAAAGTTCATCTTTAAGTGAAAATTGAAAATTTCATGAACAAATACTGATTTCAAAAAAAAAAAAAATTGTTTTTAAAAAGGAAAAAAGATTTTATGTCCAAACGGGCTGGTAATCTCTTTAAATTGTCGATAAAAATAGAGTTGACTAGAGCTCAATCATATAGTACTAATAGCAAATTTTTGTTGAACTCAAATATAACAGGTAGTTATGCTGAGATTAAAAAATTAGATATACTGGTATAAGTTATGCTGGAATAAGTTATATTGGAATTAGTTATGTTGAGATTATTTTTTATTCACTATTTGGTATGTTGTATTAAATATGACAATTACATAATTTGTAAGAAGAATGTATAAGTTATACCGGTACTAATTACCCCACCCTCTATAAGGTATAATTTATCTCGGTGTTAATTTTAATCCTGGTATAACTTATACCTGATTTGCTAAAACGACCCTTATTAGGGAACTAATGAAGATTATCTATTAATTATTCTAATGTTAAGAGTTATATCAATCCAAAATTTTGGTTACTTTATTAAACAACCTCCTTTTTTAACAAATAAATACACACAAATCATAGCAGCTGGAGATAATATCAGAGAAGGACAGGTGGGCTTGCAATGAATATGCTCCGGTAGTGGTAAAGCACTATCTAATTAATTAGGAACAGATTACATTAATTATTCTTCAATTAAATTATTACCACTCCCCTCCCTCACTTTGCAACCTCTCTGCATTTCCAGCCACAAATAATCTTGCAAGTGGAATTCGTTTATTGGTCGAAAGTTTTTGTTATTTAAGACATAAAATTCTGTTTAGTTATTTTTAAAATGTTTTAAGAAACACACGATTCTTTTGGGTGTTATCACCTTTAGCCGCGTCAAAAATTATTTACATCTGGTAATTGAAAAAGTGTATAAAATTTGTTTAATTTTTGTATAGATTTTATATATTTTTTCGACTATTATTTTTATAGGGGCTATAAAATATTATTTTTCCAATTCTTTTGTTGGAGAGGAGTTTTTACAAATAGTTATTGGGAATATTCGGCATTGGAAATTCGCTGGTGTTATTATTTGAATTCGTGTTGAATAGGTCCATAAAATGCTCCTATCCATATCAGAAAAGCTTTACAATCCCGACACTTGAACTAGAGAAATAAGTCGATAGGGATTCCAACTATCCACATTCATAGATAATTTTATATTACTTTTCATATAACATTAAAATAGGCGTCTAAGATATAATTATAATCCAAACATAAACAATAATTTTAAAAAATTGCTTTTAGTCCCTGAAATATTTGCAAATTTTGATCGTTGTGATATCTGATTAGGCATATATATATATATACTTTTAGTCCATCTGCATATGATTTTTTTATAATTTGGTAATTAGTAACTGTTAAATCATTTAATTGCTCGTGCATTTTGTTAACCTTGTACTAATAACTCCATATTTTGAGGGGAATATATTTATCAAACTGAGTAGAACCAAGACAGAATTTTTGCAGTGAGACCCGTGATGCAGACGTAGAGATTAAGCTTGATGCTCAAGTTATCCCTAAGAGAGCGAGTTTTAAGTATCTCGGGTTTATTATCCAGGGTATCGGGGAGATTGACGAAGATATCACACATCGCATCGGAGCGGGGTGGATGAAGTGGAGGCTCACCTCCGGTGTTCTATCTGATAAGTTTGTGCCGTTAGGACTTAAGGGTAAGTTTTATCGAGTGGAGGTTCGACCCGCTATGTTGTATGGAGCTGAGTGTTGGCCAGTCAAGAACTCCCACGTGCAGAAGATGAGAGTAGCAGAGATGAGGATGTTGAGATGAATGTGTGGGTGTACCTGGCGAGATAGAATTAAGAATGAAGTTATCCGGGAAAGAGTGGGAGTAGCCTCCGTGGAGGACAAAATGCGGGAGTCGCGGCTGAGATGGTTCGGACATGTTAGGCGAAGAAGCATCGATGCCCCTGTCAGGAGGTGTGAGAGGTTGGTCATGGAGAGTTTGAGAAGGGGTCGAGGTAGACCTAAGAAGTACTGGGGAGAAGTGATTAGGCAGGACATGGCGCTGCTTCAGCTCACTGAGGACATGATACTTAATAGGAGGGTGTGGATGTCGAGGATTAAGGTAGAGGGTTAGTAGATAGTTTATAGAGCTCACCGATAGGCTTAGTAGCATGTATTTCCCTTCTTATTCTTTGATTTTTATTATGCTATGTGATTTCATTCGCCTCAGGTAATCTTTTTTTTCTTCCATTTTTCTTTCGTCCTTGCTTTCCTCTTCTTCTTATTGCCCTTCCTGAGCCGAGGGTATATTGGAAACAACCAGCCTTTTTACCTGCATAAGGTAGGGGTAAGGTCTGCGTACAGACTACCCCAGACTTTATGTGTTGGGATCAAACTGGATTTGTTGTTGTTGTTGTAATATGTTTATCAAAAAAACTAAATATAACTACTGATAATAGTTAATTTATCAATAATTGAGGGATGAAAAGAGTAATTATCCAAATTAAATAATTTGATCCTCCTGTCCAAAATTCCTTGTTCAGTTTGGGACAAATGGTGGACAAAAGAACAAAGTTGTCAAAAGCCATTACCAATTACCATGAGAGAAACGACCAAAATTGGAGAGGCGCAATATTCGAAGTGAAAGACAGCATTAAACTCAGTGGCAATTAAAACACTCCATTAATCTTCTCTCATTATATATATATATATATATATATCGTCAAATCACTGTGTCGAATTCTTCATCTTTTTTTGCCGCCTTTGCCCCTTCCCTTCGATCATTCCATTTTTTCTATTTCTGTCAATTCCACTTTCCAATTTTAACTCTGCTTTCCTAAATCAGCCAGTTTCACTTTTTCCCATTTTCTTGATTTATAGATCACAATCCAAAAGCATCAAGATTTCTTGTTTTACTTTTTTTTCTTGTAATATAGTAGCAAAATTTCATCTGGGTTTTTTTTCTCCAATTTCAAATTCAAAAGGCTGAATTACACAATTCTAGGAACTGGGTTTCGAATCTTGCTTGTAAAAGGTTGAATCTTTAGATGATTCTAGAATCTTGAGAGTCAAAAAGTTAGAATTTTTGTGAAGATGAGGAATAAAGGGGAAAAGAATGACCTGGAGAGTAGGTTGCCGGTTTCAGTAACAAGAGATTCAACAGTTAGTCTTTTAAAGGTACTAACAACTTTGATTGTATTTGTAGTTGGAGTAGTTATTGGATTGACCTCAAGTTCACATATTGATAGGTACTTTACTTTTCAAGCTGAACAAATTATTGCAAATAATGCATTGGCTGATACAGTGAGCGGAACTAATAATCGTAACAATAATGGAAATTGTAGTGTTTGTGAGAAAGAGGATTCTTTAAGTATGGAAAGTTTTGTTAGGCCAAAGATTTTGATTCATGGAATGTCTGATGATGAACTGTTTTGGAGGGCTTCATTAGAGCCTTATAAAGAGGAGTTTCCATTTAAGAGAGTGCCTAAAGTGGCTTTTATGTTCTTGACTAGAGGACAATTACCGTTAATACCGTTGTGGGAAAGGTTCTTTGAAGGACACAATGTGAATAAATACTCTATATATGTCCATGCCTTACCAGGATATGTGCTGAGTATTTCAAATACCTCAGTTTTCTACAAGCGGCAAATCGCAAGTCAGGTATATATGATTCTTTGCTGACATGAATTTGAAGATTGTCTGGTTGATGTTGTTTTCATGCTTATTGTGTGTTAGTCTAGGAAATGCTTTCTTTTGTACATATGTTATTTTTTGTATTCATAGAAGAATGTGTTAGTTTGGTTCTGTTTTCACATGGAATGTGTGAATGCATTATAGTGGAGAGACGACTCTTATTTCACACAAAAGATGCATGCTAGCTCTTTTCATTTTGAAAGGACACTTATGTTCTTTAATAGTGAAGTTCATATTAGGTGGGAAGTAAAAAAGGAGGACATATCATTGTCCATCGACGATTTATAAGGTTGATGAACTCTTTTGTGAGCAGTTTAAGTTGATGCTTTAAGCAAGAGTGTAGTAGTTCCTTTGACGCAAGTGTTGATTTGTTTAGTTGTCTGTCAGAAGTTTGCAGAGGTAGTTTGGTTTTGTGACAATATACATAAAAGAAAAATATGATGAAACATCTTCATATTACTCTTCTGAGACAAATTATTGAGAAGATGCTTTAAAACATTTACTGATGGGTGCTGTCTACTACCAAAGTTGGCTAAGATTTTGTATAAACTACTACTGTTTGAACTATTGAGCTGTGTGAAGTGTGATTTAGTTTTCTCCAAAGTGACACGAGATAGAAATTATACGAGTTGATTGCTGGTTCATTGCATAATCTTCTGGCTATAGAAATTACAATGGTGATAGTTGGAAAAAGCGAAGACATAACCAATTCTCATAGTGCCTTTTCATTCATTAAGATATAACGGAGAATGTCTAGTCAGTCTACCCGTAGATTTGATTTATCTGAAAACATGTTTTTCTAGCCTTAGAGGTAGTTCGGGGAATGATTGTGCAGCGTGTGATGTGAGTCAGAGGGATGCCTCATTGCTTGAATTTCCATTTTTGAGAGTAAAACAGTGATGCAGCGGATACGCTATTCTTCTTATCCAAAATAAATGTTAGTAACCATGGAAACTAATGGGGGATGTGGTTTTGGGGGGGGGGGGGGGGGGGAGGGAGGAGGAAATCAGATGGGATAATAAACATGGGAAACAATTATAAGTAGAAAAGTTATGGGCTCGGGGTTCCTAGATTATGGGGTATTGGAATCTTGTTGCTAGGATCCGTTGAGATTCAACCTAAAGCTATAGCCGATATGGGCTCGGAAGAGTCTTTTGTTTTCTTCTAAAATTTCTGGGCCTAAATCCCCAAAATAATTCTACTACTCCTGTGTGTTTATATTTTCTCTATTGATCCCCGAGGCGATATCTAAAATCTCTAACTAATGCAGCACCACCATCTACCAGAAAATACACACGCATATTTGTATATACATATCTGATTCAGGTAAAACACATTTCATTTATTTGACTGCATTCTGTAGATGCATCTAAAAAGAAGTATGTGTAAAACCAGCTTCAGCCTCATAAACCAAATCCTGGCTGCGCCTCTATTTTCTTCAGATCTGATAAGAAGGAGATGTGAGTTTATTTTGGAACATGAAGGTTGCAGTCTGGTACATAATTCAAGTGAGGAGCTAAAATGTGAACCTCCATTAGTTGCCAATTAACACTAACTCTAGCCTTATTCCTTTCACCTAAATCCTTGTGCTTACATGGACTTCTGTTAGAGTCAGCTAGTGTGGAAATTTGAAGCAACACCAATAGAAAACTAATTCGGATCCAGATCGATCAGAGCACTATTAACGCCTTCAAGTAACTTATTCTAGCTAATATCTAATTTATATAGATTCTGGTTAATTGAAGTTTCCAGTTTGTTGGTTAAATTACTTATCCATGTGCAGTGCACATCAAGTGCAAAATAGTACAATTGAAAAAGAAAAAGAAAAAAAAAATCTTCTGGATGAGCTAATCAACTGAGGAAGAAGAAGAGAAGAAGGTAGACCACGAGTTAATGCGACTGTCTTAACTTTGAGTTTAAACCATTTATGATATTACCAACAGTCCTATCAGTTGAGCTTACAAGTTGAATGCATTTGAGTCATGTTACTGGAACCCCCTAAGAGAAATACCGAGTTATTTGGTGTACTTATTAGATCGGGCTGGGTATATGATATTGGTGCAGATAGATAAAGAAAGACGTGGATCTTTCTTTCTTGCTTCTTCAACCTGTCAATCTACTAAATGGTTTTAGCTGGAGTGAGAAATCCTGCAGGATGTAGATTCAAAGTTGATGGACATTGGAATTGTTCTCTAAATGAACTAAGTGGTTTGAAATCCTGTGTTTGTGTGATGTGCAAATATAACAAGTATAACTCATAATTATCTAGGATGCTAATTCAACTATTTTTCTTTATATTTTTCAGCATGTTGAATGGGGATCAGTAACACTGGTTGATGCTGAAAGACGGCTTTTGGCCAATGCCCTGCTCGACTTCTCAAATGAGCGGTTTGTGCTCCTTTCTGAGAGCTGTATTCCAGTTTACAATTTCCCAACTGTCTACAAGTATCTTATTGGATCCATTCATAGTTTTGTTGAATCATATGATGATCCTTCTCGCTATGGGCGGGGCCGCTATAACCGCCGTATGAAACCTGATATCAAACTTTCTGATTGGCGAAAAGGGTCTCAATGGTTTGAGATGAACCGAACTTTAGCCGTTAGGGTAGTTTCAGATACCAAATACTACGGTATCTTCAGGAGACTTTGCACACCTGCTTGCTACCCCGATGAGCACTATATTCCTACTTTTATTCGATTGTTCTATGGACCTTTAAATGCCAACCGGACAGTGACGTATGTTGACTGGTCCTTAGGGGGTCCTCACCCTGCAACATTCAGCGCGGTTAATATTACTGAAGGTTTCTTACAGTCGATAAGGAACAATGGAACAGCATGTTCATACAACTCAGAGAAGACGCATATCTGTTACCTCTTTGCCAGAAAGTTTGAACCAAGTGCTCTAGAACCTTTACTGAACCTCAGTTCTAGCGTGTTGGAATTTTGAAGAGAAATTTTGGGAGATAAGGGTATCTTTTTTCACCCTTTCTTGTGATTGATTTTGATGTTAGATCTTTTGCTCACCATTTCAAGTCTGCATTATGAGTTATTTGACTCATGTAGTAACATGATACAGAACTTCTTGGAGAGGATTTAGCTTCTTAAAATTGAGGGGAAATATTAGTTTCTAGTGCAGGCGGTGAAATTTGCCACTATTTTTGTAATAGGGGGAATTATAACGAAATGTAAGATCGTTTTGTAGCTTTTTTCGCAGCAAAAGTTGGTACCAGATATCATTCGTCGTTAATATTTATTTCCCATGTAACCCACCCCACCCCCAAAAACTTTCTAATGTAATTATCTTAGAGGAAGCAATGCCGTATTGAAGGAATTAACTAAGTCATAATTATGCTCCCATTTGGCACAACAGTTTTCCTCCTACATTTCCAGCCAACATTCCATAAAATAAGAAAGGGGCTTTTTTAAAAGAAAAGACATACGACCTTAAGATAAAATTGAAGTGTAATTAGTAACTGCTATTATTTAAGCAGTGGAACACCACTGGCACAAGGAACTGTAAATTACACCTTTGCGTCAAACATTCTACGTCAATGCCCCAGATCGACAAACGATGCATTAGGGTAAACAGAAACTAAACGGAACCGGTAGATGTTGACCCAAGATATATCAAGATAATGTAAAATATCAATGTAAAGATCAGATCTCAATTACACACATTGATCGAGCTGAATGGAGTAGTACACCTGCACCCAATGCAAATTCTGTAGATCCGTTGAATGGCGATGGCTACAGTCAGAGACGGTGCCAAACACTAGGTTAATACATTAATACTTCCGTTAGACTATACCAGCAAGTGCTTTGATAGACAACCACCCAAAAAATGAAGCATCGTCTACATTGACAAATACATTCATACTCGTCGTCTACATAGTACTGAAAGTATTAGTTGTACATGTTATGAAGAGCTTTAAGGATAAGGCTGGACTTTCACAAGAATACTGTTACATAATTCTGAGAGCATTAGACATGTCATGAAGAGCTATGAGTATAAGGTCGACTTCCGCCAGAATGCTGTACAGGATGTTGGTGGTAGCAGCTCCCATGCACGGTTGCAATAGCTGTCGGATCAATCTACTAAATAACCAAATTTGCAACCACACCAGTCTCGTGTGAGTAAAAATGAATTTCATTCACCAATGATGCAATAAAGAAATATTGTACCATTGTGAATGTGTTTCAACCGAGTAACCTCAAATCCCCTGAATGTGTTTCAACCGAGTAACCTCAAATCCCCGCTCAAAAAGTCCTCCCTCTGGAAATAAAGAAGCCGCATGTCAGTTCAAGACTACTTCACATATGCTGAGGAAAAATTCCATGCTAAACACGAAATATCAAGGCGAGACAGTTGCAGTCTTGCAGATATCAGATGAATCTGGATCTGTGTACTAATTACAGCTTGCAATTAGGAACGGAAGCCATGATTTTTGTGGTTATTCTTTCTCTTTTTCTTCATCGGATAATGGTTGAAAATAGAAAAAGATACCTCTATAGAAACTACAAGTTCCCTACAGCACTAAAAGAAATCAGAATGTGAATACTTGGAAAAAGAGATTTCTGTAAAAATTGGATGAATGGGAGAATGAGGAGCGACAGAAACATACACAGGAGGAGCAATATTGTGCACACCAATGTCAGTGCCCGCTTTTGCTGAAGCAGGACAGAGAATGTCATTCCCATTCTTTGGATGCTCTGCAGCTATAACCTTACCAGCTGCTGGTAATGAAATCAAAAGAAGAAGTTTTCAGTCAGTGACGAAAAAACAGAATATCAGTCATATTTTCACTTCGTCACTTTCTGCTTACAAGGGATCTAAATGAATAACAAATACAAGTGTCGGCCCCGATGCACATGTTTGTGGCATATGCTATTTTTGTAAATGTCAAAAGAAAAAGTGACAAGTTGAATCACTACCCTTCGACTGCTTTGAAGATTGAATAGCTTCATCAAATATGCTAGCTGTACCAGATCCAACGACACCTACTCTGATAAATGGGGGTCCCAGCAGCTTCAAGTAGCGAATCGGAAACATGAGGGAACCAGAGAGCAAAAGGAAATATAGATCATTTAGGCAGCTTAAAGCATTTGAGGCTTTTTTCAACAAATTAACTCCAATGGAAAGCATAGGTACACATTCATCTTTTCTGGGAACTAATTATTGTACCATTTTTAGTCCAAAAACTTCAACATAAGTACACACATCACTGTAGACACTAATGATTTTTGCTTATTGTGTATCTGACAAGCAATCTACTGAGGATTTCCATTCTTCTTCAAGGAAAACGTTTACAATAGAAGCTTCTAGTCTTAGCAGGTTCTGATGTCACGTAAAGATACATATCATTTCACTGGATAATCAAGGCTTAATATGAGAACAAACATTAACATATAGGAAGTTTTTGCATCTTCATACTATTGATTTTTCTTAAAGTTACGGAGTCGAATGAAACATCTTTCACAAGTAGATAAGATTTTAAAACTTTCTGAAAGAATAATAAAAAAAGAGCTGACCAAAATTATATATTAAAAAAAAGACTGTCTACATCAAAATAATTCTTTTATCAGGTAATGCTTAATCGTTTTAGGTTTCTGATTTCAGAAACAAATTGAAAATGAATTATCGACAGTCAATGATACTGAGATATGGAAAACACATAAATTTTTAAGTGAGATATGGAAAACACAGAATAAGCACAAGATAATGGATGATGATCATAATGGTTGCTCAAAAAGAAAGCTTCTCACCTGCGTAGAGACTGTTGGGGCTGACTTCTGCCAGTCTGCCAGATTATAAAACGCCAGATTATAAAACTTATAATCATAACGAAGGTTGTGTATTCTTACCAACCAAGTATGTGATGCAGCGGCTGATGTCCTGAGGAGCGAGACCCCAAAGGTTGCAACACTAAGCCCCAAAGCAGTAATCTGCGGTCATTGCTAAACATCAACAAGAAAGGGACAGATGATTTACATTTTACATTGCCAAGTAGCAGCTTATCTACAACCCCTAATGATAATATATGCCGCTTGGTTCTTTTGCTCTATTACAGACATGTGAATGAGTAAGTGTTTCGTGGTTAAGACTATTTTAGGTACATTATTTGACAAAGACTAAAAAAAATCACAACTGAGATATTGTTTTTGATGAGGCGAATTTTATTAATATGAAACGGAAAAATTTCAGAATACAAATGTAGAATAAATAGGAATATTTTCTCAGTAATATTACAATTTAATTCATTTCACCAAGGGCAGGTATTCACTGAGAAACTCAAATCACCCTAAGCCCATCAATTTCTCTACAAAATTTCCCAATGATTTCTATTGATGCATAACCCATGATCGTAGCCACATCAACTGTGACAGCATGAGACATCAAGAGGATGTTTCCTATTCCTGCAGTACTAACAGATAACATAACAAAAGCAGGCCCGCCAGAGAAACTATGCTTCACAAATCACATTCTCCCTTGACCTGCCACTTGGGGGTATTGCTCGACATTGTCCCCTCGGGATGATGCCTCTTCTGTTACTTGAGGACTTATATTTTGCCTAGGTACTTGTGTAAAGGCTGATGCTGGACCTTGCATTTCGAGGGCACCTCTAAATGATTGGGAAGCATGTGAGATTTCATTTAGTGGAGTATGAGCAGACTCTCTTTGTATATCCATAGAATAAGGTGATGCCTTTTGTGGAGTCTGTGTGAAACCTGATGGCTGAACTTGCATTTGATGGTTTCCTCCTTGTCCTGCCATATAAGTGGACGGAGATGACCATTGTGGAACATGTGTGAAACCTGATGGCTGACCTTGCATGTGAGAAGCTCCTTGTTGTGGCATGAATGAAGGTGGTGGATGACCTTGCCTTTGCAGTGATCGTTGTCCAGCCATGAAAGAGTGTGGTGGAGCTCCTTGTTGTGGCACAAAAGAAGGCGGTGAGGACTGCTGCACGTTTCTTGCAAAATCTGATGGCTGACCTTGCATCTGCTGTGATCTTTGTCCATCCATGAAGGACGGTGGTGAAGCTCCTTGTTGACCTTGCATATGCTGTGATCTTTGTCCATTCATGAAAGACGGTGGTGAAGCTCCTTGTTGAGTAAAAGAAGGTGATGATGCCTGATGCGGATTTTGTGCAAAAGGTGAACGCTGACCTTGCATTTGATGTGATCCTTGCCCAGCAACAAAAGAGGGTGGTGAAGTTTGTTGCCACCTTGGATTAGGCACTGACTGCTGGCCTTGCATTTGTGACGATCCTTGTCCTCCCATGAAAGAAGGTGGTGAAGCTTGTTGCCAGCTAGGATTAGGCACTGACTGCCGGCCTTGCATTTGTGAGGATCCTTGTCCTCCCATGAGAGAAGGTGGTGAAGATTGTTGCGACATGGAGCTAGGAGCATATGCTGCATTTTGCATTTGTGGTGATCCTTGTCCTCCCATGAAAGAAGGTGATGAAGACTGTTGCGACATGGAGCTAGGAGCATATGCTGCACTTTGCATTTGTGGTGATCCTTGTCCTCCCATGAAAGAGGGAGGTGAATTTTGCTGCCACAATGAGTTACGAGCTGAAAGCTGACTTTGCACTTGTGATGATCCTTGTCCCCCGAAAAAAGAAGGTGGTGACGTCTGCTGCGCTGCATAAAGACATAAAAGAATTGACAAGTAGCGAATGATCAGCGCGGCAGCTTTTGGGTATAGATAATGACCCTAGTGCTGTACAATGATGTGGGTTAAATTGTTCTCTATGTTCCTGCTTGGCAGGTTCTTTTTTGCCAAAAGTTGCACAAACTTTAAAAAATATAGTAAGAATTATGTAAAATCAGCAATTACAGAAAAAGAAGAAGATAAAGTTAGGGAATATGCAAAATATGGAAATGTGCAGAAAGGTGGGAATAGAGTACCTGGAACCTGAGAAGTTCCTGCTGATTGTCTAGGTATTTGTGAAAGCCATGGAACTTGCCCTCGAGGTGGCCCTGATGGTCTAGAAGAAGGGAAGTAAGTCGGTTTTGTAGCAAAAACTCTTTCAATCTCCTCACGACGACCTTGGTTACCAAAAGCTTCTAACAGGAACTCCCTGAGGGCACTGGTGAGACCAACACCATAGTTTATCATCTGACTTACTAAATTGGAACTCGCATCATAATTACCTTCTCCACAGAGTGCCCTAATCACAATATCATAAGTTGTGACATCAGGTTTTGGTTCTCTCTCACCCATCTTGGTCAGAATAGGCACGCACTCCACGATCTTGCCTTTTTCAATCAAGAAATTAAACCATTTTTCAGCATAGATTGGAATGACTCTCAGCCCTGCCTCCACCATCTTCGTGTATTTCTCCAACGTGCCTTCAACATTCTCCATCTTCACATATGCCTCAATCATTGTCCTATAAGTTGTGACATCTGGGCTCAATGACTTGTTACACAACTCCATATAATATTTTTCTGCTTCCTCCATCATTTCTAGCTCACAAAGTCTCAATATCATATTATTGTAACCTGCAACGTCCATTGCAAAAGGTCTGGTCTTGAGGCCCTTCCCCACCTTCTTGAAGGTCTCCAAGGCCTCCGAAACCTTCCCTAACCTAAAACACTCATTCACCATTAAATTAAAAGTGTCTGAATTCACAGCCTGGAACGTTGGTGGCGTGTGATCATCCAACATGGCATCAAACAACGCCCATGCCTCCGTTTCCCTCCCATGCCTCAACAACACCTCTAACAACACATTACAAGTCGCAGGAACCATCCTATACTTTTTATCAAGAAGGGATCGATACGATTCCATCGCCTCTTTTACCTTCCCCTGCTTGAAAAACCAGTCCATAAAAGTAGCATTCACCACCCCATCATAAACAGTACACCTCTCTTTCAACTCGTCAAACAGCTCGTTCGCTTTCTCTAAATTATCCAAATTCAAGAACCCTAATATCAAATTGTTATAAACTAGAGAATCCGCACCGTGTCCTTTATTAAGCATTTCCCTAAGCAAATCTACAGCTTCTGCTATACGGTCTGAATCAATTAATCCCTTAGTAAGATGGCGATATGTCACAGCAGATGGACTAAAAGGTGCATTTTCAAGAATACGACTGTATACTTTTAAGCCTTCATCAACTTCACCAGCTTCACAATGTGACACAGTGAGATGATTGTATGAAACAACGTTAGGAATAATATTGTACTGATTGAAAAAGTACTGAAACAAAGCCTTAGCATCACTGTATCGACCGGCGCGATACATAGCACCGATAATAGCATTACATGTGAATACAGTCGGCCGTGTGTTTGAGAAAACGGCGTGACGAGCAACGGCAGCTGCGGATTCCAAATCCCCGGCGCGGATGAGAGACTGAACGCGATTGTGAAGGTTAAGCCGGTGACCGGTCAACGCTGACGTGGTATCAGGGAGACGGGAACGAGGGTCGTCGGGTGAAGGCGGTCCCCTCGGGAGTGGATCACGACGAAGGGCGTTGATTGGTGGTTCAATACGGAGGCGGCGCTTGCGACGGCGGCGTTCGGCGGCGGCTTCTTCGGCTGAAGAAAATGCGTATGATCGCTGAGGGATAAGGAAGTTAGGGTTTTGAGGAGGTGGTGGTTGTGTTGTTGGGTGAGGATGAACGGACTGTGTGAGTTGAGTTCTGACAGCGGCGGAGGAACGGCGGAGAGAGCGGAGGAGGATGCCATAGAGTGACATCGCAAGTAAGGTTTAGGTGAAAATGTGGGTGAGGCTTAAACCTTAAACCCTAGAGGTGGAGTTCAATTTGCAGAGAGACAAAAAGTGAAGAGATGATGAGCGCGAGGTTTAAGAGTCCGGAACCTGCTCTTTTTGGACTCAAATAACCGAAACAGCAAAAAAAATATAGTGAATACATATAGTTACTTTTAAAGGGCGCTATACTTTAATGTTCGTTAGGTTCAGCGCCCTTTTAAATAGCGTAAGTGAAATTGATTAAACGGCCAGGTATAGCGTCATTTATTAAAGAGCTATATGTATAGCGCCTTAATAAACAACGTTATATCTCTTAATAAGCTCGTCCCCTTCCCTTCCCCACCAAACAGAACTCCCCCCTCTCAATTTTTAATTCAAAAAACCAGTGGTCCCTCTCCCTCCAAATTAACGACCAAAAAAGCTCGAGTGAACCCTACTCGTCCCATCAAAAGTAAAGATTTTCGGTCTCACATCCTATTTAAGGCCTTCTCTCGTTATGAGTTGCTCGTTTCGGCTTCAAATCTTCAACTTTTCAAAACCTTAAATCGAGGTATTCCGATTTAGTTTTTGTCGAAACTCATATAAAAAAATGCATATTAGTTGTTTTAAATGTGTTATGTTGTTTTGAGATTTTTTTGCGATTTAACTATTATGTTATTTCTATACGGACTAAGATATTAGTGTGCTAAAAAAATATGTAAAAATAGAGAAATCATTATTAGTTATTAAAAAATATTAATAAGTTACTTTTTACTGTTGTATATGTATTTTTGTGAACATTTGTGATTAAGAATTATTTGTTATTTTTATCTGGTGTAGATTATTTATTTGCTTGAAGACTAGTAATATAGTGCCCTTTTAGCGTAGAAAAATTTAGTGTCTTTTAGTGTAGTATCTTTATAGTTATTGAAATTAATCATTTAAGTATCTCTTATACCCAAAAAAACGTCAAAACATTTGATAGTTCAAACACAAACTCTCTCCAATTCTAGTCAACGGTCGTAAGAAAATAACATGAGAAAACAACAATATTTTTCGGATATCTTGGTGGTACTGGGCCTCAAATATCGAGCTCGGAACCCATATGTGAATATTTAATAATTAAATAAAAAACTAATTATTTAATTTTATTATAGTCAAAAATAAGTGAGTAACAAACAAACATATAAAATAAAACATGTAAAATAATAAAATTAACATATAAATTATAAAACTAACACATACAAGAATTCAGGATATCTTGGTGCTACTGGGCCTCAAATATCGAGTCTAGAACCCATATGTGAATACTTAATAATTAAATCTTGTATAATTATAAAAATTAATTATTTAGTTTTATTATAGTAAAAAATAAGTGAGTAACAAACAACCAAGTAAAATAAAACTAACATATAAATTAATAAAACTAACACATGCAAGAATTCGAGATATCTTGGTGCTACGAGGCCTCAAATATCGAGCCTGGAACCCATATGTAAATACTTAATAATTAAATCTAGTATAATTATAAAAATTAATTATTTAATTTTATTATAGTAAAATAAGTGAGTAACAAACAAACATATAAAATAATCAAACTAACACATACAAGAATTCAGAATATCTTGGTGCTACTTGGCCTCAAATATCGAGCCTGGAACTCATATGTGAATACTTAATAATTAAATCTTGTATAATTATAAAAATTAATTATTTAATTTACAAACAAACATATAAAATAATAAAACTACATGTAATTAATCTTGTTAATTTACAATAGACTACATGGAGGTTCCGCCTATGCATCTCGGACCTGCCAGCGATGAGCTACTGTCATTGCAGGGCGATCATAGGTCCTCCTACATATGGGAGGGACAGTTACTGGCCCAGATTCTCCGAGTCGGGAGAGTGGACGACATGTGGGACTTTCTAAAGGGACGCGTTCTACATCCCCGTGTAGTCAGGCGCCTGCAGTATACGGGCTTCTATAGGATTTTCGAGATCGACCGGCTGCAGCTCGATTGGTCTTTGATCACGATCCTGATAGAGCGGTAGCGACCGGAGACGCACACATTCCACTTGCCAATTGGCGATGCCACCATCACACTGCAGGATGTGGAGTTCATATTGTTGATACCCAATTTTTCTCAAATTATTTTTAAATTTGCACATATATCTTAAAAATCACTTTTTATAATAACTGGTATTTTTCCATAATTTTCCACATTATTATCAATTTATTTTATAATTTATTTAGTACTTTATATTCAATAATTATTCATAAATCATATGATAAATAATTTCAAAATATTTCCTAGCCCAATACATCATTTTTAATCCTATTAGGATTTAATTATTTCATAAATTAGTCAATTTGGCATTATTTGGCTATAATTACAATAATTTTGCAATTATAGCCTAATTATACATTTCACACAATTTTAATTCAATAGTTAGTTATTTTATATTTTTTAATATTAGTAAATTACCTTAATTTCACCTATTTAGCATTAATTTTATTTTATATAATTATTAGCTATTTTTATTAATTATGTATCTATTTAATCGGGTATTTAACAAATAGCCAATTTTGTTCTAATTTTAGCCTAATAAAATCTGGCCCCAACCCCAATTAAATTAACCCAATACCTAGGCTTAATCCATTAAAATCACCCGACCCAACCTGTGTTTTAATCTAAATCATAGATCAATTTTGATCAGCGGCTCATATTATCCCTTACCTTAATTAACCCTAAACGACCTACCCCAAACCCTCATTTCCCCCTCTCATTCTCTCGCTACACTCCGTCGTCCTCTTCTCTCATCTCTCCCAAACGCTCTCTGCTAGAACCGCCATGGTTCTCACCGATCGTTGCCTTGCCGGTCTTTATGGTGGTCTCACCACTCTCCCAACCTCATAACTCTCATTCCTACGCCGGGTATCACCACCTTGAGGCCCTCAGAGAAGCCAGAAGGCGGTTCACTCACCCCATGGGTTCTCATGCCATTTCCGGCCACCTCTGGCCGTCTGAGTAAGATCTATAACCTTTGGGTTAAAGCCAGTAACATTTTAAGGCTTTCTTATCTTTTCTGGGTTCTCTTCGTAACCCTAGTTCTTTAAATCTTCCGATTCTTTTAGATCTGTAACATATCTATACCTATCATGAGTTCTTTCCACGTTTTCTTTCGAAATTCTTCAGGTCCCCCAAAGTTCTCGGTTTCAATCTGTGGTTCCAAGTTTGTTTGCGATAGTATGTTTACCTGTTCTATTACGTTTACTGTCTTCTCATAAATACTTCTTGATTTTGAGATTTTACCCCATGTTTGCCTATTAAGGTTTCTGGATTCTATTATTTTTGCCTATATCATGTCTATGTTGTGATTCGTACTGTGTTCTATACGAATCCCTAACTTCTATATGATTTTACCTTACTAGTCTTCCTATGGTTCTGATTGTTGTCCATTATATGTTTATTGCACTTATTCTCATAATGTTGTGACAAATCAATGCTATCTTTTCTATTTGTGAATCCCTGAACCTCTATGATTGATACTTCACTAATTTTGCATAATGTTCTCTACTGATTTTTGAGTATTTCCTTAATTAAGACGTGCTAATTTTCTATTTCTCTTTGTTTGTATCATGCCTATCCCGCTAATGTGTGATATTCTCCGTGATTGATACTGATTTCCTGTAATTAGAACCTCACTCGAGAGTTTCCTTACTGATTTCCAGAATATAAATTATGTCTTACCTTATTTCCGTAAATGATTTTGCTGTCAAATTAACTCACATATATTTTCCTTAAAAATAGAATTCTGAACTTAGCCTTACTTACATGTGATATACCTATACCATACTTATACTGCTTCCTTATGTGTTAAAATCAGCTTTGCATAACTCATTTCCTTATTTGTCACTGCTTATTACCGTTTGAGTATTACTCCTTAATCAAAGGAAGTCTTTTACCAATTTTGATTCTAATTGACTGCTTACTCCCATAATTACTGCTGAAACTGTTATTTTTACCTTATTATTCTGCCTTTCTTAAACTATAAATACCTCTACCTTACCCTTAACAAAGACACGAATAATACATTGTTCTGAACTCTCTTACACACACATACTCTCATGTTTCTCTTGTTGTTTACTTGCTACTCATTCGGCTGAAAGCCAAGACTGAGTGATTATACTGTTCTATTGCTCTACACACTACTGCTCTACTTCTCTTCATTTTATTGCTCTCCACTTTGCACTCATTCTTTCATTCAACTGGTATATTTTCAGTTTAAGTTTACATCATCCAAAACAATATGTTTTTGTTTGTCTTACGATTCCTTTTGTTTCTCTTATATTTCTACTTGTGGTTCTGCTGTTTACCTTGCAATCAGCATGACTGTTCTATCTATGTGATTTCCCTTTTTCCCCTAGTTCAACATGTTTATTGCTCTCTCTCTCTTACATGTTTCCACTACAATTCTGCCTTACCTCTGATTCCTAACACTATAGGCATGTATTCATGACCCCTAGCTACTATGTAATCCTGAACCCTTCCCCTGGACCTAATGTGTAGCTCTGTTTAGCACTCTTTAATCTAATGTTGTTAAGATCCTGGCATGAACCCTTTGTGATAGACTATTGCTATGACTATTTAAGCTCTATAGTACTTCTCTGGTGTTAACTTGTGTGATATGCTTTCACATATGAACTACTTGTCCCCAATTTCCCCCTTCCCTGTTTGTGACTGCTTCCTTGCACTATGCATGCTGATATGGTTCTGCGTTGTAGATTGGCTTACCCTCTTTCCTTTCAAACTGTTCACTAAAAGAAAAATTTGTTGTTCTCCAAAACTTATTTCTAACTACTCATTTTCAAATTGCTTCAAAACTATGCCAAGCACTTCCACTATACTCTTAGACACTAGGTTCTGCCCCCTCTTGTGTGAGCATTGTCGTGGGACCCTTGAGCTCCCTCTGAACTTTGACACAGAAGAGCTGGCCCCTCCACACTGCACTTACTCTATCTTGGCTATGAAATCTGGGTGTGAGCACTGCCAGGGATCCTTTGAGATCCTTAGGGAACTCTGGCGCACCTGGATTATGTGAAAGGCTGTGAACTAATGGCATTTGAGGCACTCTGGGGATTTTGGGCCTATCAATAGGCTCCCTATAGCATAACTTCTTCTTTTTCTTATTCCAATTATGTAATTTATGCAAATGGCCTGTAATAACTACTTGTAAACTACTCTGAGGATGTATAGTAGAAAGGAAAAGGGTGACTATGTATGCTCTAGCTATTAAAGGGTAGAAACATGTTATTGGGTTTATATTCCTATTTGCGCAATAGAGACTATGCTTAGGATTCATTTCATGCATTAGAGATCATGTTCCCTAGGATTTATACTTACTGTATTCAGCATGTCCATCTCACTGTCATAATACTTAGAGAATCATGGTTAAAATGTGTTAATAACCAGTACTTTGCAATCATGCTCTATGCTGCCATGTACACGTAGAGATCTTGTTTAGGGTAAACAACACTAAAATAAACTGCCACTCTTGCATCTTCTGAAATCATGCTTAATGCTGTAATTATTGTGCATTTAGAATCCTGCTTAGGACTTTGTATATGCATCATTCTGCATCCCTATCTGTGCAATAGATATCATGTTTTAAGACTCATCCTCCGCCTAATTATCAATGCATGAAAAAGGACCATAAACTATTTTACCATGTCTAGAAACAACTAGTGATAGTTATGCATTTGACGCAACACCTAAGTACAACATGTTTAGGCAAAACAACTCAAACAGTTCCTTTAATAATCTCAGTAATTATTGAGCATTGTCCTACGCCTAGGCCAACCTTAGGTAATCAAAGTTGTTAAAACTGGAAATATGTCTATTTATGTATGTTGCTTAATTATCAACAGGCTAAAATCTGTAAGTAAAACTGATTAAGACTTCCTCTCTGAGTTATGCAATAAATTTGTCTCTGTTATTATCATTTAGATACCATGTTTTAGGATCTGAATCAAAAATACCTTAATTGTGTATGAGTGGTGCTGCCTATTTGCATTACTTATGGAGGTATACTTGTGCCTTTTCCCTGTTTTTTTGCATTTCTCCCTAATTGCAGTCTTATATGTTCTTACATGTCGCCTTAGTGTTTTTCCTTCAAACCCGAGGGTCTGCCTAGAACATCCCTTATAGGATAGAAGTCCTAAGTTCCTCCGGGACTAATAGGAAGGGACGGGTAACAACACGCGATAGAGTTCGAGACCAACACGCGCTTTAATTACTTTCACGGGGTGGGGAAGGGTAGAATATGGATATGATGACCGGTGCGCTAATACCACGTGTAGCCCCTCTTTGAGGAGTGATTACCGGGTATTGTACTGATGTGATCCATATTGTTATAAACCTAGGATATACTGTATATGCTTAGATTGTAATCCTTTCAAAATCTAACCTTCTTTACTATTTCTTTCAAACATCTGCATGTTTAAGACTTAAATCCCTTCTTATTTGAGCCTTTATTTGCTTGCTTGCTAAAGCGTACAAATTCACAAAAGTTGTTTGGCCGGGAACCACACTTGTGGATCCTGAGTGGTGCCTAAAACCTTCCCCTTAGGATAGTTTCAAGTCCTTACCCTATCTCCGGTTAGAACCGTAGTTGTAAATGAACCCCATTTGGTGTCCTAATGCACCTTTAAAAATCGTTAGGTGGCGACTCTCAAAAACACAAACCCCTTTCCCAAAAGGAAAGAGTTGTCCCAACCGAATGTCATAAACCCGATCTACGCGAGGAAAGAGGGGGCACGACACATTTATTGGCTGCGCGTTCATGGACACTATGTTGCTCTGCCGCAGGCCATGAGAGAGCTGACAGGTTGCAGTACCAGGACATGCTGCAGCAGCTCACCGGTTTTCGGCCACAGGAGGAGACTGCAGTGGCTGGGGCCAGTTGTCTGCAGTTGACAGGCATCCGAGACCATTTGGAGGTATTTCACCCTAACATCACATGCGATATACTGGAGCGACATATTCACCGGTACACGAGGTTGTTGTTTTTGGAGAGCTCTTGTTCCCGAACACTTCGGGGAACCTACTTAACTTAATATTTCTTCATCATCTTGAGCGGCTAGATGATTTACCCCGGTACAGCTGGGGTGCTGCTATTCTCGCCTAGTTGCACAAGCAGATGTGTCGGGCGAACATGGGCACCCAACGTGATGTTGTTGGATATTTGCCGCTGCTACAGGTGAAAACATATTCGAATACTCTATTCATTATAACATACCCAGTAAAAATATATCTTACATTTTTACGTCCACTTTGTATGTTAGGTTTGGTCATGGGAGCAGTTCATGCAGTTGCATCCACCTCTACCACCATTAGCTCTGGGTGCACTACCTCTTTTTTCCCTCTAGCTAGGAGGTCGGTTCTCCGACGGGGATATGGACGAGAGTACGAGGCTCGACATAAACCCCCCTTGTGTAGGGATTTGTTGGATTTGCTGGAGGGCGCACAGGTAAATGTATACCTAAGTTTACTTGGCCTGACTTCATATGTGTTGCGTATACTCACGTTTTCTGTTGTTACTTAATAGTTCATTTGGAGGCCATATAGCGACGCGCTGATAGCTAGCTTACCTGACAAACTTATTAGAAGTCCTTTCGTCCCGTTGATGTGCCTTGATATTGTGGAGCATCATGCCACTGAATGGATACTTCGCCAGTTTGGCCGCCCACAGCTTGTACCGCCTCGCCCACCTGGCATACCACACATTTCCAACGGGATGATCGTTCTAGGGTGGACCAAGCATATATGGCATGGCTAGAGGTGCAAATCGATACTGGGACCGGCGACTTGACCTGATTCCCCCTTTCACCGCACCGGAAGGATATTGAGCATGATGATATGGGCTGGTACCGCGGCGTTACCCGACTTTTCGTCGAGAATCCCATTTATAGCGCTGGCGGTCGGTACGTTCCATACTCCGTGAGGCACGAGGCACCGGTATGTTATTTGGTATACTTACTTATAATTGTAACCTAGCGTTCCATAATTTATATTTTACATGTTGTGCAGGTAATTGGCCGACATTTATTCCACCAGTTGGGACTGCAGATGCAGCAGTATGCCAGTGACGGAGCGGCCACTTTGCACGAATACGGCCGGCAGGTTACAGAGGTGGATGCCCGGACACTGCGGCGAGCCCGAGAGGATAAGCGCTTAGGACACGACCCTGCTTATGTGGCGCCAGAGCAGTACCATCGTGGGCCACCAGCGATGTCGGAGCGTGGTAGACATGGTAGGCCTGTCCCACGAGGTCGTGGAGGCCGGGGAGGTGGTGGTCCCCAGCAAGGGAGCGTTAAGGCATCTGTTGAGGATGTTGGAGCTGATCAGCTGGGTGACCTCCATGAGCTAGACTACTATCACAGCAGCATGCCGTCATACAGCCTTCAGCTTCAGCTCACTCCAGGACTTCGCAGGTGACCCCGTCAGATCCATTATTGATCACGAGCATTACACGAGATGATTGGGATCAGTACTTTCCAGGCCCATCGACCGTTGTTGATGATCGTCCGACACGAGATGTTGATAGTGGGCGTTGGCTGAGTTATGCCTCATCATCGAGAGGTGTTGGGGATCTTTCACAGGTGCAGGTATGTTTGTATTACTATTAAATTTAACTTTGTCTTTATCTCATTGATTAGCCATAAATATCTTTATGTTGTTCTTATTAAGGCTTCATCCTCACCCGTCACGGAGGCCACTTTGTGCGATGATGACCTGGCTGCGACGGATGATTATATTCAGGAGCCCGACGAGACTATGGTAAGACAATTTAAATTTTGGTGACTTAACACGTACATTACTAATATATATTTTCATATGCTGAAATAACTTATTCTTCTATAGGTTACTGCTGGATCGACGACTCCTTCTACCGAGCCTGCCAGCCCTAATGATGATCATGCTGCAGCGCATCCTGCGATAAATAGGTGACATGATGAGGATGATCCTGATAGCGTAGCGGGGCGGGATGGGATGCGCCTCAGGCCAGCGGCTGCATCGAAGCACACAGGTTGTGGGACGCATTGATTTTTTTTTGTTTGTATTTTATGTAAATAATAGCAACACTTTTTATTGTTTACATTGTATGTGCATTATGTTTTTATTTCTCCGGTTCTTCATTATTTTAATACTACAACACTAACACAACCATAGCAACTTAACATAATTTAAATTCATTACAACTAATGAAAACACATGACATGGAAACTAAAAAGATAAAATACTATACTCAACACATACATGTAATTGTTTAGTCACTGCTGCCTAGTATTCTCTGCTCCAACCACTTAATTTCTCTTCTAGCCTATTTTTTTCTTCTTCCGCCTCTTTTAGTTTCTCCTGCAATGCCGCAATTTCTTGTTTCATTTCAGACTCACGGTGTTGGTATTCACAATTCATATTCCAAATATACTGCAAAGATTTTTTATAGCACTCCTGCTTAATGGGTTCATCATACCATTCCTCCAAATTGCAATAATTTTCGTCATTGCTCCAAACTTGTTTACACACATCCGGTCTCTGCGTCCAACATGACCATCAGACCAACATGACTTCATCATTCAGTGTTTTCTACAATGGCACATTGGTTGGTCATTGCATCCAGGCATTTGCTAATGCAAAAAAAATGCTTTTATGAAAAGTTTTGCTATTTGTTTTGGTTAAGTATAGATAATAACTAAAATACGCTAGTTATTTATAGGCAAGCAACACACATAACGTAGTATTTAACCGCGCTATGCTTCGCGTGTTAAAGATTCTTTCAGGTACAATACAATTTTTCCATAAGATAGCTTTTGCAGGCAGGCAACTTTTCAGGTCGACAAGACAACACACATAACGTAGTATTTAACCGCGCTATGCTTCGCGTGTTAAAGATTCTTTCGGGTACAAAATAACTTTTCCAGAAGATAGCTTTTGTAGGGAGGTAGCTTTTCAGGTCGACAAAACAACACACATAACGCAGTATTTAACCGCGCTATCCTATTATATACGGGACTAGGACTAACTATATATTATCTAACATCTTCCTCCTCCGACAGTGTAGTTTTCTAATAATTTTAGCCTTCGATATAATGTTGGCGATATTGAAATTCGAAAGTCAACGTAATAAGTTTAGTTTTTAATCCAATACTATTTTTGATAACATGAACGGGAGGGAGAAATTCATTAATTTACTCCCCTGAAGTATTTTAGATTGTTTATCTATATGATAATGTTAAATATCAATAAGATTTAACAGCAATGGAAACATAATTTTATTTCATACATTCTGCAACATAAACAAGTACATACACTTATTACAACCACATTACGGAAACAAAACACTACGTGTATCCTTGATAGTTGGGCACATGAACTTCCACCAGGAGTTGGATTACCACCGCTACCCAAACTAGTTGAAGGACATTTACAACTGTCGTGTCCTGTTTGTGAGCATATGCCACATTTGCGCGCATAAACGATATCACCAATATCCATTTGGTTCCGTATACGCGTTCTTTTTTGCACCTGTCACTAACACAAAAACACACACCAGTTTAAATGGTTCCGGCGGCCAATAATGCTCAGCACCCACTGGCTGCAACTGCGCACTATAGGTGTTTAAGTATGCAACAACACTATATTGTTTATCAACGTAGTTGGTTGGCCCTAAACATGTATGTTGAAAGCACTTGATGGCATGTGAGCACGACAAGTGGTAGATGGACCATTTCCCACAGCAGCATAACCTTCTAGATTCATTTATGGTGTTTACATTATTCCCCCGATTTTGATGGATAGCGGTGTGAACTTCAAAAATATTTCGGTCGTGGCAATACTGTAAAAATGAATGCCAATGTGCTCGTCGCCTGTATTTTTCAAATCTTTTCATTGGTAGTGGAATAAATTCAACACCCCTTTCCATCAATGACGTTGCAGTTGTAGCCCTTTCAACAAACCTCTCCGCCATCTGCTTGAATGACACCCACACCATGGCAGTGGCAGGCAATCCTCGTGCAGACTTCAATAACCCGTTGAAAGACTCTGACACATTTGTAGTCAGAATTCCCCATCTTCTCCCACCATCCGCATGCAAAGTCCACTTTTCAGGCTTATGTCGCATCAACCAACGATAGGTTGCCTCGTCTTCCTGCGTGATAGATTCCATCTACCTCCGGAATTTATTCTCTTGGTGATCTGTTGTAGCCATCCATATTAAATCATAAAAATCCTTGTTGGGGTGTGCCTTCTAGAAATTGGCTTTCAGGTGCCTCACGCAGTAACGGTGGTAGGCATACTGTTCTTGCCATGCAGGAAAATTCTCTACATAACTTATAATACCACCATACCGATCAGATATTAGACAAATACCGAAACGTTGTTTGACAACGTGCTCTTTCAAGTGGTTCAAAAACAGTGGCCACGTCTCTTGGATTTTATTGGCACAAATAGCAAAAGCTAAAGGAAATATACTTCTATTAGCAACTATTGCAACGTCGATCAACAGCTTAATATCATACTTTCCATAGACATGAGTGCCGTCTATGGATATTACCGGCCGACAATGCAGAAAACTATCAATTGCTGGTTTAAATGCCAGAACATGTATTTGAAATTTTGAATATATATTCTGGTAGTCCCGGACTCCGCTCAAGTTTCCAACGGTCCCAGAGTTAAAGTGTTGCAATGCAGCCATGTACCTGGGTAGATCTGCAAATGACTTATCCCAGTTACCATAAATAATTTCAAACGCACGTTTGCACCCGAGAAATGCTTTTCTTTTGGTAATGGTACAACCATATTCTTGGTGGACGAATGTAATACACTCTTTGCTCTTGTACCTTATGGACGCTTAAATGTGTGGAATAAGGACAAAAGAAATCAAGTCAACATCCAAGTTGAAGTGATTCCCACTGAATATGTCCATTTCACAAGTGTGGGTGCCAATGTATTTACCCACTTTCCACATATTTATTTTCTTTTTGCTCGCACGCAACATCCAATGACAACCCGTAAACCATCTACGGCAAACAAACTTGTATACATCCGGAGTTGACTCCCACACCGTCATCTCACTACTCTCTTTTACGCTATACATTTTCGCCGCCCAACTTAAGCGCGTTTTATCAGGAAAAAGTATGTCTTTTGACAACACTTGTTGGTCTAGACTCATCTCACATTGATGTCCGAATTTTGTCAATATACCTTGTGAGGGCATCCACATCTGGCATACTTGGAAAATTATCAAGGTAGGGAATCTCCCTTGAATGAAACAACACTTGGGACTCGTACACTCTTGGTCTAACGGGGTTGGAGCATGCTCCCTCGTTAAATCAAGTCCAACATTCTCTTCCTCCTCATCACCACCCTCATCAGGGAAGGGTGTGTCATCTACGGACTCATCGGTATTGTTGTCATAATCACTGTTCTCTTCCTGACTCTGTGCATCTGCCAGATCCCGATTAAATATGTCGTTTCCGGGCAATTGAGTCAGGACAAGAGGTTCGGGCAATTGAGTCAGGACAAGAAGTTCAAGTTTCTCGTTTTCACTGCACAACCAACAAAATAATGAGCTACTCAAATTGATAAATACTTTACATATAGCTATATCACTTCACTTACAAATCGTAATGTGTTGACATCCCATGATGGATATTATCCTGTTGGTGATGACTCCCGGATGGACCATCATGATCCAACACACCAGAACTACATATATTTCAACTGGGCGCGGGTTCATGACTTGTAAAATTCATATTTGGATGGTACCCCCTGTGAAATATATGAATGTTAATACAAATTCAATACAACCAAAATAAATATCGTAACACAATGAAAAATTGAAGTTTACCACTCGTCTTGTGGATTATATAAAGTAGGAGAGAAATTATTTTCTCGCTCCTCATTCGCCCGTGGAGATAAGTTTAGATCAGGCCAAACTCTTTCAACCGGAATCTGTTCGGCTAAAACTGCTCCAGAATAACCACCCGATGACTGAGGAATATCCCTACTTTGCGCAACCTCATTATTGCGAACGTCTTCAACCTTGACGTATATTTCCAATATTTTTATCAAAAGAAATTCTCGGTTTTCATCCAGAGTCCTCAAAAAATCACTCAGAGTTTCATCATCCTCGATGTTAAACTCAGCGTAATAAGCAACCCCTTGCGGATTGACAGAATACAGATATCTTCCGGTTACTTTAAGGTTCACCGAACGTTTTCCCACACTCATGTTTTTACACAACAACGATATAAATCTATCGTACTCCATTGTAAGTGGCAACTTAATATGACACTGTGGAGATAAACTATAGCTCACTGAGTTATTCGCCACCACAACTTCACC
>ML400147.1:0-91134 GCA_005239525.1 Nicotiana knightiana | reverse complement strand
CCCCCCCCAATATAATGAAACCCTTACTTTTTCGCTCTTCAGACATTATAAAAAAATACTTGAGAATTTAACAAGAAGAAAAATCTAACAAGAGTTGAGAATATTTTGAATGGATTTTTACAAAATCCTTAACGCCTTTAAATAAGGCAATGCCCAATCCGGTGGTCGAATTTTTTGAGGTATATCGCTTTAAATAAGGGTGCTATACCCATTTGAATTATTGTTATGTCAGTTAAGCGAAGAAGAATTATTGGTTGGTCTACAAAATATGTATAGCGCCGTTTATAAAGGCGCTATACCTGCCAGTCTTGTCAAATTCACGCATAGCACCGTTAAAAGGCGTTGGCATATAGCGCCTTTTAAAGGGCGCTATACCTTAACGTTAAAAATGAACGTTAAGGTATATCGCCCTTTAAAAGGGTGCTATATGTATTTTGATCACTAAATTTTTTTTCCACTCATTTCGGTCATTTGAATCCGAAAAGACCACATTAGGTTTCGTACTCGAGGTTTTAATGCAGGAAATGTTAATGTATGGTTGATATAATTTTGGCTTTTCTGTACACTGATCAGACACCGTTGCGCAAAGTCAGACAATCTTTTAGTTTACGCACAGGTCGCTCGTTTGTTCAGCGACCTATGTAGAAACTGTATAAATACCTAGTAATATTTTGTTTCAGAAAAAGCTGTAATTACTTGTAATTTGGTAACATAAAAACGAAATTAACGATTAATCTAACCTAATGATTAAAGAATAATTAACAATTTACTTAGCATTATATTTATTTGGTGTCTACATAATAAATACTATAGTATACACAAGTTATATGAAACACCTTTATCAATAGGAATGGACATAGTTTGGACAAAGCCAAAATTCGATTTTTTAAAACTTTTTGTTTGTTTTTTCGGATTACGATTAAATTTTGGATTGAATGCTTGATTTAGTACTTTTTAGATATTCGAAAATCCAAAAAATTTATACTTTATATTTAGTCCATTATCCATATACAAATAATAATAACTCCAATACCCCACGCATTAAACATTATCTCGTATATTCAATATTAATTACCAAGTTACTATTAGAATACTTTATATTTGGACATGATTTACTATAACTAATTTGTATCCGTCTTATTAATGTCTCTGTTGTATTTTCTTAATGATGATTTCATTATTTGAATACTTTAATTGGATGATTGCAATGAGAATGATGAACTTTTTAGGCAATTTTACTTAACTATTTCATTTGGATGTTATTTTTGTAAGAAGAAAAAATATTTTAGGCATAAAATCTAAAATTCGAAATATTCAAACCGATTAATCCAAAATCGAACTTAATCCAATTTAATCCGAGTTTATTTGGATTGATTTTAGACTGATATTTTTTCAATCCGAAACCGAAAATCCAAACTGAAATATTTTATATCGAATCCAAACTGCCCAAATGCCTACCCTATTTATTACTAGACAAGTCGACTAACTGTTCCTTTTGTTTATTTAAATAAAGCATGAGAAAATGCATTGCAATTCAAAAACAAAGCAATTAAACAAAGCAGAAAAAAACTATTAGTGCCTACGGATACCCCTAGAGGTGATTAATTATGATGCGCTTTCATTTTCACATCACGACATGTTATTTCCCATCCAAAAGTAACGATATCAAAAACAAAAAAAAATTGGTTAATTTAATTATGTTTTTTTCATTTCCTAATCTTCCCCTCTTTTTTCTACTTATGCACGGATTGTTAAATCAATCAAACTAATAGTTTGTTTCTGTTATTTTTCATTCTTTAGAAAAAATAACAGGTCTTGTGTCATTCAATTTCAATTAATCCCCTATATTACAAAACACAACATTTGAATATAAATACACTTAAAGATGAGAAATTTTGAATAATGTTAACACTAGATATTACACAAAGTCAAGCCATAAAAGTGAAAAACATAAGATTTGCTAGATATTACATACATATTCATTTTTAACTAGGCATAGCACAAAATATTCATGTAAGAGAAGTGCAAGAATTAACACCATAATTTTATTATTGACCCCCGGAAAGGTTATCAAATTGAATGTCATAAACATATACAGAACTTTGGCATTATTCTTAGGTACAAAAAAAATGATAATTACAAATACACAAAATTCTCTTTAGAGCAAATTGGGAAGTCCAAAATATGTGAGAAAGAAAAATTATTGCTAATGGAAAAAAGAAAATAAAATGAAGTCTTGAATTTCTATCTGTCTTGTATGGTATTTATTTACTCTTGCGGCAATCAAACTTCTGTACACAAATGTATAGATAACTGAATGTATAGCTTATGAGAATGTCATTATGTGTATGTGGCTGTTCTTCCATTTTCTTGACTTTGAAATGCATCAACCCAACATTGATCTTCCTTGGTGGCTTTACGCCATCTATCTCGAAAAATCTTCATTTCGATATATGATTGCCTTCGGACCTGCACAATGTCATTAAACACAATGAACATGAGAAGAAGGATTCTGCAGCAAAGAGCTGCTAAAAATGCACAACATTTCGTTGTCCAAACTAAGGAAAACCTTGGAGCAACGGTAAAGTTATCCCTATGCGACTATAGGTAAAGGGACAAGCTGTGGAAGTAGCCATTATGCTTTCATTAGGGTAGGTTATCTATATCACGACCCTTGGGGTGAGGCCCTTCCCTGGACTTGCATAAATGCGAGATGACTTTTGTGCACTGGGCCGCCCCCTTTTTTTTCGTGCACAACGGCAACCTAATAACAAATGAACTACTGGTGCTTCTGGCTAGTGTTGAAGGAAAATGTTGAAATTAGTCTGGACATCACAAAAGAAATGCTTTATGAAGTAGAATTTGAACTTACCAAAGACCTATTATCAAATTTCTCAAAAGATGGAGTGGCCTGCAATTCCAAAAGATATTTCACTTTTTTAAGAAATACCAAAGATAGAATATTTATGTAATTAAGCAGGTAAGATCTGCAAACCATACCAATGCATCAGAATCAGTTAAGTTCTTCCCTTGAAGTGAATGATCTAATTCTTTGTTTACCTACACAAATTAGAAACAGAAGCGTTACACAAGACAAACACTTATCATCATATTGCCCTATAGTATTAAAATTTCATCAAAAATTGCGCGGAGAGGATCAATAATTAATGAAGGGAAAGAACTACTTGCCATTTCTACATCTGAATTACCACCCAAAGAAGGGACAGCCAAATGAGTTATGTACTCTGCATCAACCACACCAACTTTCCTGGTACGATCACCCTGAGAAATATTAACACATTAATATCATGCCACATGAGACGTGAAACAAGACAAAAAGTTAGTTAAATTTTCTAATTAGGAATTTGCCTGCGCACAATAACCAAGCTTCATATCCAAGCCCCATGCATGGATCAGGTCATTCTGCAGAGAAAGAACAAGTAGCTTAAGACGAGCAAAAAAGAGGAGCTGCAAGTTTATCAGTTAAACATTACTACTTTACTAGTATATCATCACTGAGCAGGTCTTTTGCGAGGATTAACAAGGTAATATGATACACTATAAACATCTCGACATACAAGCATATGGAGCAATAGATAATCGTGTTTGTTAGTGGGCAGTGCACACTTCTTTAACCACATACTGAATCATGGAGGAGAGGGAGACAACTATCAAAAAGTAAAGAAAAGGGAAATAACAAAAAAAAAAAAAAAGATAAAACAGTGGTTTGCGGTTCCCATCAAGTTAATCAATAGAAAAAATTGGAACAATTGTATTCACCAATTCACGAGTCAGCTGATTAGTTTGTTAACTATTGGAAATAATAAAAGCTCTGGTACCTGGACCATGTACCAAGCACAACGCCAGGCAGCTTTTGAGAATACAGGAGCCATCATTTCTACCCACCTGCACAACAGATTTAATAAAAATGAAAAAAAAAATGTTGTTTTTATTTCTAACCATAATAAGACATCTGAGCCATAAAGAAAAGGAGTGTCAAAGCAGATTGACTTAGTTAGGAGAAACTTGTTATAAGATAATATTTACATTGAGAAGAAAACAAAAACTTGCAGTTGTTTACCCCACGCAAGGAGGAGCTGTGCTGTTGTTATCACACCTTTGGCCACTTTTATTTAATCTGTAGAACCTCCTATCAAAGCAAAAAAATTACCAGTCAGCTTTTGGGACGGGACAATATACATGCCAAAGAAAATAGACAAATTAATATCAGAAATTTAACTTTTTCACAAATGCTAGAGCCTAGAGCGAAGAGATGTCCCTACTGTAAAGCCTGATTGCAGGAACACACACTACTGCCAGCTACATAGCAAATATAGGTTAACGGTATTTTTTTTATTTTCTAACTGGAAAAGGAACTTTCCAATTCAATGTCAGTATCTCAAACTCAAAAGGGGGTTCAATCCTTTGGTCTGTGAGCTTGTTTCATGAGTACAGGGAATGGGGATGCTTCAGCTACGAGTAGTTCTTCGACTTATATAAGATTAATGTACTGTCCCATTAAGTGAACAATAAAATGTCTGTGTCTAACCTGTGCACCTTGGATCTCCCTCTGCGTACTGTAATATGATGATGTACCCCTGATTTACTAGCATCAAGTGCTGGCTGTGATATCTCCAGCCCTTCTTCTCTAACAATAGATATGTACCTGAATAAACCATTCGCAGTGAGAACATTATTTTGTTACCAACTAACCTAATCCTTGTAGGTTATTTCTTGCAAGTAACATTACATCAGAAAACTCTTTCTTTGAATCTGCTCAATCATCAATCTTTGTTAACTTTTTTTAGTATGAAAACATAGGTTCAGTAATCAAATTTTTGTCACTTAAGAACCCAATAGTTTCTCTACTCTGAATTCCGCTACGATGGCATTGCAAGACAGACTTACTTTTCCGGATGAAAGTTTTCAACTCCAAGGTCCTCATCCCACAAGAAAATGTAGTCGTACTCAGAAACTATATCTGGGTGTAGAAACCTCTTCGCAAACCACCTATATGGAGAGTTAAATGAGTGAAAAACTGCAGGCAACTCCAGTAATCAATAATAACAAAGTTGATAAGAACGAACTTTACCATTTTGTTTGGTTCATAGCAGAGACATGTAAGACACGGCTACTCCAATCCAAATCATTCCACTCATCCACCACTCCATCATAGTGAAAAAGCATCACAACAAAGTCATGTTCAAGAAACTGCAACAAGTTACATAAGCAATTTAAGAAGCAGATATTAAGATGACATTCAAAAGCTAAACAGGAAGCAAAAGATTAAGAATCATAACCTTCTTAACAATTTCGTTCACCATCTCTTTTTGCTTTATTCCAACTGCAATCCCCAACAAGTTAATTGAATGTGGAGACTTCTTCTGAATATGAAAGTAACGCATCATAACCAAACACAGAAGCATGGAGAAATACCAGAAAGAGTAGCAAGTAAAATAATTCAGCTTGTGGACGAGGGAAATACAACAACAACATACCCAGTAAAATCCCACTAGTGGGGTCTGGGGAGAGTAGAGTGTGCGCAACAGACCTTACCCCTACCCCCAAAAGGGTAGAGAGGCTGTTTCCCGGAGGCTCTCGGCTCAACAAGAGAGACAATAATATCATAAAAGAAACAAAAAAGAGGCATGTAACAATAAAGGATGCCAGAAAGAAAATAACAATAACGAATAAGTGAAAGGACAATAACACAAAACTATGCGAAACAACAATGTGAACACAACATAGACCGCTAACAAACCTAAACAAAACTCTATCAGACTACCCGGTACAAAGAGGGAAGAACTCTCGACTACCCCCTACCCTACCACCCTAATGCTCGACCTTCACATGTTCCTATCAAGAGCCATGTCCTCGGAAATCTGAAGTTGCGCCATGTCCTGCCTGACCACCTCGCCAACAATACTTCTTAGGCCGCCCTCTACCTCTTCTCGTACCTGTCAAAGTCAACCGCTCACACCTCCTAACCGGTGCATCTAGGCTTCTCCTCCGCACGTGTCCGAACCATCTAAGTCGCGCTTCCCGCATCTTGTCGTCCACAGGAGCCACGCTCATCCTCTTCCGGACATCTTCATTCCTAATCTTATCCAGCCTAGTGTGCCCACACATCCATCTCAACATCCTCATTTCTGCTACTTTCATCTTGTGGGCGAGGGAAATGATAACGGTAAAAATTCATGAAAATTTAAAGGTCCAGAATCTTTGCCATATATTTGAGAACCACTCTTCGGTTCGCAGACCAAAATTATACATAGGATATAGCATCATACACACATATGTACATATACACACTCACTTACACACACACAAAAAAAAAGATTGTGTGTCTGAGTGATCACGTTGACAAACATATTCCTTCTGGCCATCCACTTTACCACCTAAGGATAATTGACCATAATAGTCAAGACTGAAAGCTTTCCATGAAAGTTCCTCAGGAAGAAAATCAAAGGCTTTCCAAACACATCAACTGATGAAATCCAAGTATTTAAAAAGGCACACAAAAAGGAGTATACATGGATGATCCATGAAATCATAATCATTCCCATTCAAGGAACCAAAGATTATAGATAATCAACGTGAAATGCCAAAAAACACGTGGATAGTCATAGACAGAAATAAGTAGTTACCTCAACATTTCCCCACAATGGTCGCATTTCCAGGTTCGAAGTTTTAGAAACAATTCCTTCTGGGAGTGCCTCACTCCCTAATGGCCTGCATTTTTTCTGTGAGTAATAAAGTGAGAACCTTCAAAGAAGCCAAAGAACAAAACCAAATTAACAATAGTACTGCTCCTCAAACCTGGCATTTATTATTTTGCATATTCTCTGTCACGCGACTCTCTTCTTTTTCCTGTCTCGGTGGTACCTAATTAATGAAGTTAAGAGGTTAATTGACGGTGAATCCTGCAACTGTAGGACTATATATCCCAAATCAATCGAAGTTAGACTAGTCTCAACCGGGTTACTTATGTTCTTCCAGATACATCAGTTAAACTTGAAATCTTCCGTCTCAAAGGTGAAGTCCTAGAGAGAACTAGACATTTGCTGCATAAAAGAGAAATCTCTAACTAAGTTGTGCCTCTTAAGCTTTGTTTTTCCAGAAACTAAATTAAAGGGGCATGACCCATCAATATAAATCCAAAAGCAAGTAAAATAGACCGTCCATATTTTCGTCGAGTTCTTGCTCTCGTAGCAACCGAAGGTGAAGGAACTCAGGAAGAGCAAAGAAAAAGACTTTCAGAACACCTCTCTTTAAATACTGAGGAATAGCAAACACATAGCTCATATGGTAACATAAAAGAAGAAAAATCTGAAGCTATAGAACACAGAAAAGCTAAAGTGCAGTCTATACAATGTTAGGAAGGGAGGACATGAAGGAGAAAAAAGTAGTAAGCCTCACTTTCACTTTTAAGAGTTCTCACTTCCTAGTTGCGGTCTCTCAGTATAGTTTAGAAACTTTTGTTTAGAAAAGTAACAATGTGAAAGGGAAAAGACTATGGCCAGTTCAGGATTAAGGAATTTGGAGAATTAGAGAAAGCAATACCGAAAGCTAGCCCATACACCTTTCTGGACAATTTGGAATGAAAGGAATAGATATTTCAAGGAAACTAAAAGAGCTCGCAAAACTTGAACACATGTTTTGTTTTGTTTCGTTTATACCTTCAGTACAAAGAAAGAACAAGGTTTTGCATACAATGTTGCATCGCCTTGATAGGCAAGAATTCCTATACCCTTCCATAGTGATCTAATGAAATCAATCTTGAAAAAAAATCTCAGACTAAAACCAAGGGTTCTCGATGATGTAGATTTTGGTGAGTATAACCAGAAATAGGAAGAGTCAAATTCAGAAAAGCTAACAATACATCAGCAAAAAGCCGTCTTCTGAAGAAACAAACCTCGCATTTTCTGCATTGTCCATTCTGCTGTGCATGGTTCACTGTCAAACCTGAAAATGCCTACAAAAATTCAAATTAGTAGTTAAAGCATTTAGTACCAAGTACCTTGTTTCTGTGATATTAAACAAAAAGATGAGACATTACACACCAAAATATAATGAATGTAAGTTTTGTTATAGAAGGAACAAGGTAGCTATTTGTTATAGAAGGAACAACGTAGCTGCTTTGTCTACAAACCTAAATGTCCCTAACTAAAATATCAAAATTCACCGGAGCAGAAAAATCTATGATAGTCCATCCCTTTTGAAGATAATGGCAATTTGATGCCAGTTCACTTGCTTTTGCAGGATGAGTGCAAGTGATAACAAATTTAACACTTCAATCAACACGTATCAGGTAAACTATACACGAATTAAAACGGGTAATAGTGAAATCACTCAAATGGAATGTAATAACTAATTTATACCCTGAAATCCTTAGCCATCAATGCACTTCCGGTGAAGTAGACACCAAAAATTAAAGCAATAGTCATGAAGAGGCTGCAGATACATGATCTACTTTTAGGATCAGGCACAGAAACCTGAAAAAAGGAACGAGCACAAGATATCTCGTTAAATAGCAAAACAAATTCCATAGTCTTAAATGTTTAGCAATGACAATGAAATATTTGTATTCTCCCCATCCAAACTACATATCCACTTTCCTGAACTGAAAACTCTCAAATACTATTGTATAATGAATAAACTTATATGCTGAACAGTTTTTCCTATTAACTTCAAACAGACAAATTTTAGCTTTACCTTTCATAAAAAGAAAAAAAATAGAACAGACAAATATATTGGTAGTCATATAAAGTCAACCACGGACATTAAAACCAGGATAGAGAGAGTATCTTGATGAATCGTTAACTCGTTTCTTTTTTGTTTAACATAATAAAGGATGACTTGGTAAAGTATACCATCTTAAGTTAACGCCAGTTTAGTAGCACACCATAGAGGTTTTACTAAAAAAGTCTTACGAAGTGTACATTAATTTGCCGCACACAAACTGGAGCTTCAAGAATTTAGGCCTTGTGAGGTACAGAAATTGCTCAAGCAAATTGAAGCTTATGCTTTTGGCTATTGCAAGCTTAGAGAATGTTCATTCACAGAATAACAGAATAAGAGGGGGTACACCCTAACTGTTCCTTGAAAACTACTACTAGTACTTACTATCTAACAAAGCTCAAATTATGTTTCATAATTCTAATGTCAGTATCCATTATCTAGTTTAATTAAGTCCAACGACTAAAATAAAAGAATTAAACTCTTAAAAAGTTTTAACTAAAACCTAACTGAAAGTATTTGAGTTTCCAAAGCTAGATTTCACAACACAATGTGATCCACTAGGAGACAATCTAGTTTTCCAGATGCTCAAATTCACTTTTGCTTCTTCAGTACAAAGTGAAAGAAATAGAAGCGGGACCATAACGAGTACTGCCTATTCCTCCCTTTACTTACATACACTATTAAACCTTCTTCTTATCATATCAATATATAATTCTAAGTTGCCCAATTTTATACTTTCATTTTCCTTCAAATACCCATAATTTTGAAAGAAACAAAAAATTTGTGGAACACTTAAATAAACCATGTACTTCCAATGAAAACCTTCAATTTCCCAATAACTTGAAACAAACAGAGAAAACAATATAGAAAACTTTTTTTAATAAAATGACATCTTTACTGTTGTTTACTCTTCCCTTGCTTTTCACCAACCCCAGAAACAGCATTAACCATGTCAAGTTGTCAACCAACAAAACAAAAGAACTGTAACTACTTATGCATAAAAAGACACAAACAACCTCAAAATGATTAAGAAAGGATAAGTTTGAACTTGAAACTGTAACAGAACATACATAAATTAATATGCAACTTGAAAAGACCCCACCCCCTTCTCACCAACCACCAACTAGTCCAAAACAACTCCAGTAAAGAAGAAAAGGGACTACTTACAGTGTTCAAAGACTTCATCTTTGCATTAATGGAGCTCCAAAACTATACACACGAGGCGTGTTTGATACCTGATATGCTCAAAAGAAGAAGAAAGAAAGAAAGAAAGAAACGAAGAAAGACGGAAGAAGGATGGACTAAAAAGATGGACTTTTTAAATTTGAAGCTTTTCAATCAATAGAATGAAGAAAAGTTCGATAGTCCTTATAGAAAAGCAACGGATCAAAATAGAAGCCAAAGTCTATAGAAAGAAGGAACAAAAAGGGTGGGTATTTTGCATATTCAGTCACTTTCAAAACTGCTCAAACGCAGTCCCTCCCTCTTCCCCCCACCTTCAAACCTTTAATTTCAAAAAATAAAATAAAATAAAATTCAACCATTACCAATATGTATAGGTGTTGAGATAAAGAGAAGAAAGAGAGTGTTTTTTTTTTTTTTTAATGAAGCAGAAGACAGAAGTACAAGAATTCAGAAAAAACACTTTAGGATATTATGTCCTTTTTTTAATAAAGAGAAAAAACAAATGATTCTTGAAATGCTTGAAGCCGAGTTACACGGTGGAATTGTATTGTCGTGCTTGGACGTGACCAACCTGTCTTCTCGCCAGTAGTAAAACCCTTCTCTACTCGCTACAGATAATTGCCACGTGCTTAGTGGAGCCCACTGGCGGTCGTGGAATAGTTATTGTCCAGTTATTTTATGCTAATCCATTAGTTTAATTTAATTTAAGTAATCTCTTGCTTTAGAAAAAAAGTTAATGGTCTTGCCAAAATGAGAATTGAATTGATGGAATTTGTTAGAAGGAAAAGGATGGTAAGTTTTTTAATATAGAGATGTGACAGTTGGATAGAGTCAGTGATATTTCCCGGTACAAATTAAAAAAAAAATGATATTGTATAGCCGCCCTCATAATAATAGTCGAAATATATATTTTTTATATATATATATATATATTTCTTTTCTCCATGTTATATATAAGTAATATATAATTTTTTGCGGCTACCAAATATATATAGTTTTAGCGGCAGGTTAAAAGTGATCTTTGCCCTACAATTTATTGTTTTTTGATGTTTATGAAATACTGTATTTGTTTGACATTCTATAAGGAATAAGTGGAAATTAATATTTTTAATTGGATATTATTGGTTTGGTTTGACAAATTTTCACAATCTTGATTCTAATTCTAAGTAAGGAGCAGCAACCTAATATATAAAAGTTTTATTGATTTGATTGAAGATCACTAAAATGATTAGTTATTAAATAACATTGTAAAGAAAGGTATAGTGGAGCTAACGTGACTTTGAAAGGCTTCAATTATTGGATTAAATGGAAATTAAATTGAAATAATTCTGGAATAAGGTGGCGTGATCTTCTTTTTTTTTTTTTTTAAGAAAGTCTTTCAATCGTAATAGGTGGCAATTTTGTTATAATTGTTAATTTTGCTTATTTATAAAGTCGACTTTCTTGAATTTCTCAATATTCTTCCACTTTAAGCCAGGTTATTAATTTTTCTAATTATCTACGAATGTAGTTTCTATATATTGATTGCCTCAGTTGTAGTTAGTGGATTGACATAATAAAAATCTATTTACTATTTATTTAATGGGGTGAAAACTGAAAATGTGGAACCAATCATAGTAGTTGACCCAAAAATCTTGAAATTCTAACATGATTTTTCATCAACGACTGGATTTTATATTTAATTATCTTAATTTCTCCCATGTGAAAATGGATTTGTTAACAAAAATTCAAGCAAGGGTCAAATATCTAAATGCAAAGAACATAATGTGCATGTGACATGAATGATTGCCTTCTATATACAAGGCACTATCTTTCCCATTTGTCGTAATTTATTTTTATATAGAAATTTACAAATTTTCAGAATTATTGTAAAACTTACCAAAAAGAAGATATATCCTTTTTAGAATTCAATATGTTATAGGTTATTGGCTTTTCAATCATTAGGAATTAATGGACTATTGAATAGTTGAGGTAGACTTTTGATATTAGTGGATGAAAAGGTTGAAAACAAAAGGCACTAAGAGGTATAATAAAAGGGTCAATAAAGCGAGTGAACACTGAAAATTATTGAAGACAAGGTTCAAATTTAAAGACAAAAAAATTAAAGTTTTTTTTTTTCAAAATCGTCAAAGTATATTAGTAGTCAGAGTTATCGGTTTAAATTTTTAGATTTAGCATAACCTAAAAGGAATTTTTTTCGTTCAAATAGTGTATAGGAATATAAAAAAAAAATTTATTTATAATACATAATCCAAATTCTAAATACCGTCGACTCAAAAGAGTCATTAACTTTGGCTTTCATTATGCTAAGATAACCTCTGTGCCTTTCTGCATTTTTAATTTTTCTCCAAAAATCGCCTAAATAGTACATCTATTCTTATATTATTATTTTTTTTAAAAACCAACATAAAATTGTTATTTGAGTATGTCTACACAAATAAATGGAAAATGTTATAAAATTATTATATTGTGGATGCCCATTTATTACTCCGCTATAGATAATCTTCCTGAAGAAAATTATCCATTTAGCACTATGTTGAAGTTTATCTACAAGCAGCTGATGCAGGCACGTTGCAAGCAGCTCATGCAGACAGCTTACAAGCAGCTGAAGAAAAGCCTTGCAGCTGCTTCTTGAAAAGCCTCGAAGCTGCTTCTTGAAAAGCCTCACAGCTGCTTCCTGAAAAGCCTCGCAGCTGCTTCCTTTCTTCTATAAATAGAGGAGTTTTTAGTTCATTATGTACATCAGTTTGAAAGTTCAATAATATATCAGTTTCTCTCTACACTTGTCTTTAGTTTATTTACTTTACAGTCGTTATTTTATAATACGTTATCAGCACGAGACTCTGCCATCTCGAGCAAATACTTTGAAAGTATCAAAGGTACGAACTTTCTTTTTCTAAATAATGTCAAATCTTTCTAAACTTGAATTTGTAGCCCTGGATATATCGGGCAAAAGCTACATGTCTTGGGTGCTTGATGCTGAAATTCATCTTGATGCGATGGGTCTGGCAGACACCATCAAGGACAAAAATCAAGCATCAAACCAAGACCGTGCCAAAGCCATGATATTCCTACGCCATCACCTTGATGAAGGCTTGAAAATGGAATATCTCACTGTTAAAGATCCAGTCATACTGTGGAATAATTTGAAAGATAGATATGACCACCTGAAGATGGTCGTTCTTCCACAGGCACGTTATGACTGGACTCATTTAAGGCTACAAGATTTTAAATCTATCAGTGAGTATAATTCTGCTATGTTCAGGATTATTTCCCAATTGAAATTATGTGGTGATAATATTACTGATCATGATATGTTGGAGAAAACTTTCACCACTTTTCATGCCTCGAATATGCTCCTGCAGCAGCAATATCGAGAGATGGGATTCAAAAAGTATTCTGAACTTATCTCCCATCTTCTTGTAGCCGAGCAACATAATGGGCTATTAATGAAAAACCATGAAAGCCGACCAACTGGTTCTTGTCCATTCCCTGAAGTGAATGAGACGAACTTCCACCAAGCTAAGCATGGAAGAGGTCGTGGCCCCAGTCGTGGTCATGGCCGTGGTCGGGGAAGAAAATCTAATCATGGTAATAATAATGCACCAAAGAACCCTCCTAACCACCAGCAGTGGAAAAGGAAGGAAGAAAAGCATGAAGCGGTGCAAGCAACAAATGCAGAAAATGCATGCTATTGATGTGGGGGAAAAGGGCACTGGTCACGTACCTATCGTACGCCAAAGCACCCGGTTGAGCTTTATCAAGCCTCCCTGAAGAAGACAGACAAAAATGTTGAAGCAAATTTCATTTTTGAATATAATTTAGACTTCATGCATTTGGATGTAACTGATTACTTTGCACTCCCATAAGGAGAAACAAGTCATGTAATCGCTGATGAATCTGTAGAAATGTAAATATTTTAATTTTTGTTGTTTGTAGTAGATAGTATGGCTATGTAATAGAAGTTACGTTTTGATAATAACGTTTATTATAATATATTTTGTTTATGTCGTTTTGAAGAATATGGATAATCCTCAAATTATGTTTGGATCAAAGACCAATCATGAAGATATTTGTGTAATTGATAGTGGAACAACTCATGCCATATTCAAAGATCAGAAATACTTTTCTTATTTGCATAAGAAAAAAGCAAATGTTTCTACAATTACTGGTAATATAATTTTGATTGAAGGCTCTGGAAGAGCAATTGTATTTCTGTCTAAGGGAACAAAACTTATTATAAACAATGCATTATTCTCCTCCAAGTCCCGAAGAAACTTGTTGAGTTTTATAGATATCCGCCGAAATGGGTATCATGTTGAGACAATAGATGAAATGAACGAGGAATATCTTTATATTACAAAGAATATTTCTGGCCAGAAATGCATTGTAGAAAAGTTACCAACTTTATCTTCTGGCTTATACTATTCAAAGATCAGTGCAGTTGAAGCACACTCTATCGTAAACCAGAAGTTTACTGATTCAAATACTTTTGAGCTATGGCATGGTCGTTTGGGCCATCCTGGATCAATAATGATGAGACGAATTATTGAAAATTCAAGTGGACATCCACTAAAGAACCTGAAGATTCTTACAAATGATGAATTTTCTTGTGATGCTTGTTATCAAGGTAAAATGATAACTAGACCATCACTAATGAAGGTTAGCATGGAATCCCCTGCCTTTTTAGGGCGTATACATGGGGATATATGTGGACCTACTCACTCACCAAGTGGGTTGTTTAGATGTTTTATGGTCCTAATAGATGCATCTTCAAGATGGTCTCGTGTGTGCCTACTATCATCTCACAACTTGGTGTTTGCAAAGCTATTAGCCCAAATAATTTGATTAAGGGCACAATTCCCAGATTATCCTATAAAGGCTATTCGCCTTGATAATGCTGGAGAATTCTCATCTCAAGCTTTTAATGACTATTGTCTATCAATTGGGATAAAAGTTGAACATCCTGTAGCTTATGTTCATACCCAAAATGGCCTTGCAGAGTCATTTATTAAACACCTACAATTGATAGCAAGAACATTACTTATGAAAACAAAATTGCCCACTATTTTTGGGGACATGCTATTTTGCATGCAACATCACTTATTCGTCTCAGACCGACACATTATAATAAATATTCTCCGTCACAATTAGTTTTTGGTCATGAACCAAATATTGCCCATTTACGAATTTTTGGATGCGCTGTATATGTGCCAGTAGCACCACCACAGCGTAGTAAGATGGGCCCACAGAGAAGGTTAGGAATATATATTGGGTTTGAATCACCTTCTATTATTCGCTATCTTGAACCATTGACGGGAGATTTATTTACTGCTCGATTTGCAGATTGTCGATTTAATGAAACAAATTTCACACAATTAGGGGGAGAGAAAAAGGAAATCAAAAGATAAATTGTGTGGAAAGTTTCATCATTATCTCATTTTGATCCTGGTACCCCTATATGTAATCAGGAGGTCCAGAAGTTCATCCATTTACATAATATAGCAAATCAAATGCCATATGCATTTACTGATTTGAAAAGGATTACTAAATCACATATCCTTGCAGAGAATGTGTATATCTGAATTGATGTCCCAGCAGGACCATCTACTAGCATGATAGCTAGTAAACCCAAAACACGCCTGAAGCGCGGTAGGCCTCTTGGTTCTAAGGATCGAAATCCTAGAAAAAGGAAATCGACAAATGATCAAAATTATACTATGAAGGGATCTCCTGAAGAAACCCAAGATCTGATTAGTTCTGAGATTCCTGAAGAAATCAATGAACCCGAGACTCAGGTGAGTGAGGAACTTTTAATAAGTTCTACTGGTGATGGGATTAATTTAAATCGATCTGAAATAGTGGTGGATAATATTTTTGCATATAATGTTGCACTAAACATTATGCAAGATAGTGAGGATCTTGAACCCCGATCTGTCGAAGAATGTCGACAAAGATCTGATTGGCCAAAATGGCAAGAGGCAATTCAATCGGAATTGAAGTCCCTTGCTAAAAGAGAGGTCTTTGGGCCAGTAGTCCAAACACCTGCTGGTATAAAGCTAGTTGGTCATAAATGGGGTTTTGTGCGGAAAAGAAATGATAAAAGATGAAGTTGAAAGATACAAGGCTCGCCTTGTCGCACAAGGATTCTCACAACAATCTGGAGTCGATTATGAAGAAACATATTCACCTGTTATGGATGCCATAACATTTCGATATCTCATCAGTTTAGCCTTACATGAAAGGTTTGAAATACATCGAATGGATGTGGTTACAACTTATCTGTACGGGTCACTTGATAATGAAATTTACATGAAAATCCTTGAAGGATTTAAAATGGCCGAAGCAAATTTAAAATCTCGAGAAATATATTCAATCAGATTACAAAGATCTTTGTACGGTTTAAAGCAAACTGGGCGCATGCGGTATAATCGCCTTAGTGAATATTTGCTGAAAGAAGGTTACATAAATGATGTTATTTGTCCATGTATTTTTATAAAGAAAATGGCATCAGAATTTGTTATACTTGCTATTTATGTTGATGACATAAATCTTGTTGGAACTCCAGAAGAGCTCCAAAAGGCAATTGAATATCTTAAGAAAGAATTTGAGATGAAAGATCTTGGAAAGACAAAACTTTGTCTTGGTCTGCAAATTGAACATTTAGCAGACGGGATCTTTATCCATCAATCTGCCTATACAGAAAGGGTCTTAAAACGCTTTTACATGGACAAAGCGCACCCATTGAGTACACCAATGGTTGTTCGATCACTTGAAGTGAATAAGGATTTGTTCCGCCCTCCAGAAGAGAATGAGGAACTCCTTGGTCCCGAAGTACCATATCTCAGTGCAATTGGTGCATTAATGTATCTTGCTAATGCTACAAGGCCTGACATAGCATTTTCTGTTAATTTACTAGCAAGATATAGTTCTTCTCCTACACGGAGACATTGGAACGGGATTAAGCATATATTGCGATATTTAAAGGGAACTCTTGATATGGGTTTGTTTTATGCTAACAAAGATAGTGCAGATCTTGTTGGTTATGCAGATGCAGGTTATTTATCTGATCCCCATAAAGCTCGATCTCAAACCGGGTACGTATTTACTTATGGAGGTACTGTCATATCATGGCGCTCCACAAAGCAATCTATTGTTGCTACTTCTTCAAATCATGCTGAGATAATAGCTATTCATGAAGCAAGTAGGGAATGCGTATGGTTGAGATCAATAATTTATTTTATTCGAGAAAAATGTGGTTTGGAATGTGAGAAAAGACCTACAATTTTATACGAAGACAATGATGCATGCATAACCCAATTGAAAGGAGGATTTATAAAAGGTGATAGAACGAAGCACATTTCACCAAAATTATTTTACACACACGATCTTCAGAAAAATGGGTACATTGATGTGCAACAAATCCGTTCAAGTGACAATCCGGCAGATTTATTCACTAAATCTTTGCCAACTTCAACTTTTGAGAAGATGGTATACAAGATTGGAATGCAGAGACTCAAATATTTGAAACAAGGTTTTCATCAGGGGGAGTGAAATACGCGCTGCACTCTTTTTTCCTTACTAAGTTTTTTCCCATGAGGTTTTTCTTCTAAGATTTTTAATGAGGCAGCTGGAAATGCGTATTACTAAATATGTGTACTCTTTTTCCTTCACTAGGATTTTTTTCACTGGGTTTTTCCTAGTAAAGTTTTAACGAGGCACATTATCTTTAACGAACATCTAAGGGGGAGTGTTATGGAATTATTATATTGTGGATGTCCATTTATTACTCTGCTATAGATAATTCTCCTGAAGAAGATTATCCATTTAGCACTATGTTAAAGTTTATCTACAAGATCTAATGCATGCAGGTTGCAAGCAACTCATGCAGACAACTTACAAGCAGCTGAAGAAAAGCCTTGCAGCTGCTTCCTGAAAAGCCTCGCAGCTACTTCCTTTCTTCTATAAATAGAGGAGTTTTCAGTTCATTATGTACATCAATTTGAAAGTTCAATAATATATTAATTTTTCTCTACACTTATCTTTAATTTATTTACTTTACCATCATTATTTTATAACAAATAAGATTTTTTTTTTTCATTCGGAAAGGAGAAATCATTGTAGCCGACTTATGATTAGAAGTTTAAAATAGTACCAAATGCTGCTCGCGACGAAAATTACTACTTTGAACGGACAAGTCGTGTGGAGCCAATGAAAAAGAAAAGGACGAATCCATGTGACAAGTTGACATAAAAAAATTTAAAAAAAACACACACACAATTACCTTGTGCGAGTCTAATAATTATATGATAGTACTGTATTACGTACATATAGGGCCAAGTGATAGAAAATATTCATTCAAAGAAAATAAAATAGCTATTGTCTTTTTTTTTTGTTTAATTATTGTTCTTTTGAGGATTACAGCTTAAGCTGGATGTTTTGCTTGTAGTTTTAATTTATAGCCTGTCTGTCAGCCATTTTAGATTATGAAAAATCAAAATTATCCGAGTAGTCATAATATATGACTGATGACTTTCACATAACTAAAGAAGTAAAGCAAATTTATTTTCAACAGATTTAATTACAGTATTTCATAGTTAGTTCTATTGGCATGTTAAACAAATACTCTCTATTTCAAATTGCGTTTAGAATAATAAATTAAAATGTGAAAAAGGAAAATAATTAATTGTGAGATACCAAGTTAAGTTCGAACAACTTACAACCCTATTGGTTTATATTAAAATTGAATGGTGGTGAGAAAAATATTTTCATTGAAATAAATAAGTAAAGTTTACTGGAATGAGCACTATTTTTAGTGTGATAAGACGTTAATGGGTGGTCCTTCCCACTAGCTTTATTGTAGTACTATATTATTCTGGAATACTTCAATATATTTGTTTGGGATGTAAAAGTAAATAACAAAGATAATACTAGAAAATTTGAGGGACTAATGAGGTTGGTTTTTATGTTTAGGCGATAGTTTTCTGGTATAAGAAATCCACTAACTTAGTGTGTCTATCAAGTAGGGATGGCAATGGGAAGGGAAAAGGCAGGGTGGGGCAATACTTAAATGTGGCGGGCAGGGCGAGTCGAGTCAAATCTAAAAATTTAAAAATATTAAATAAGCCAGGGCAAGAGCATATATGTTCGTTTATTCTACAACTAAGCTTTCATAGCTCCAATCACTCGGACCCAATAGACATTAAGTAAAAGCAACTAAAAATTAGATAATAGGGATGGTATCGTTCTATAATTCCTTTTATATCAATATTTAGTAAGTTTGGACCAAGAAACTACCATTTAATATTATAAAGGGAAAATACATAAGATGTACCCTGAACTTGTCTTGAAAAATTAGTTTCCAACTCAACTTTTATAGGCGTTCTTTTTCCATCCTACACTTGTCCAGGCTGAATTTAATTCCTCCATAAATGGTGACATAGCAGAAAAGGTGATTTCACTCTCCCAAACTCGAGTAGAACCGAGAAAAGAATATTAATTACATACTAAATCATACATGTATTATATTTTTATTTGACATTATATATTCAAATTAACTTAATTAATTGTGGGGTCCCATTTTCTTTATCTTATTATTTATCTTATTTTTTCTTTTTAATTTATTGTTTCTCTCTCAATCCTTTCTTCTATCTCCTCTTCTCCAACCTAAACTACACAACCTCTGCTACACCCCCGCCATTGCTGGACCACCTAATCTCCCCTCCTCCTTCACCCGCACCATTTTCTTTCGCACCTGACTCATGCCTCCAATATTTTTCTAGCCTCATTTCATTAGCTCTGTATACGGCTAAAATCGAAGAGCCCGATTTTATGGTCATTACGGCGCTCAGAAAGCTCGAAGGTTCGAGTTTTGGCATCGAGGGGACATGTCGAAGGTCCTCGACCTCGGGGTAGTGCAAATCGAAGACCAACGTGGAAATGCGGGAAACTCCCAAAAGGCACGTGGTTAAAGGTGACAAGTACGTAAAATAGTACAAGCCCGTACCGTGGCATTAAATGGTTGTACCAGCCATCTCTCTTTGCATTAATTACACATGTACTATATTGGGATTCCCCCTCATATATAAAGGGGACCTTTGTCACTTTGTAAGACACATGATATTCAATACAAGAACAAGAACATCCTCTGCTCTCTAACTAAAACATTCTCTACAATTGTTTCATTGATTTATTACCTTTCATTTATTGTGTTCATTAGTTGTTTTTCACTTATTACTCGTTATTAATCACAAATAGGCCACCTCTGAGGCCCTCAATACTATTATATCATCCTCGACAACCCCTTGTCAAGCTCTTAAGTTTGACCTCGAGACTCATTTCGAACAACCTCGAGACCCGTCTCTCCGCTGCCCAGTTTGCATAATTTCGTTACCCTTCACTCTTATTTCGTTTTCTAACTTCTCACTTAGCATCTATTGCCTAAAAAACTGTTATTAAAATAGATCTCGTATTTTTAGAACCACATAATCAAATATAATTGTAATTATCATTTTCAAAGTAAATAGTTTGGCGCCCACCGTGGGGCTAAAAATAATAGTGATTGTTTTAATGCTGGTTTTCTAAAAACACAAGTTATTCTTTACGCTTTTTCTTGTCCAAGAATCTTCAATTTCAGGTCAGAAAATGTCTAACTCAGTAAACGCACATGAAAACAACGGCCCTGAGGAACACAGAGAGAATGGCGCAGCTGCTTCAGGTGCCGGTGTGCCACCGCAAAACCCTGAAGAGGCACCAGTGCAAATCCCTGTCGATGAAGGCTCACGCAACGCTCAACATGTCGATGTGAGCTCTCATACAGACGAAAGTATGCGTGAAGCACAGGGAGCCCCTGCTCAAAGGTAAAGGGAAGCTAGCCTTCATGTCATTTTTGAGATGTTGCAAGTGCAACAGGTAGCTATTGCTCAGCTACAAAGCCATCAGAGAACCCCAACCTCAGCACTACCGGAAACGGCTCCCCGAGTGAAACATGCACCAGAAAGGTCGAACAATAATGGGTTAGCACCCGACCCCACCATTATGAAGATGCTCGAAGACCTCGAAAAGAGGATTGAATCGGGCGAAAAGAAGATAGAAGCTAACGACAAAAAAGTGGAGACCTATAACTCGAGGGTCGATCAGATTTCGGGCGCACCCCCAATCCTGAAGGGTGTAGATTCAAAAATTTTCGTGCAAAATCCATTCCCATCAAGTGCTGCCCCGAAGCCCATCTCGAAGAGATTCAGAATGCCCGATATCCCGAAGTACAATGAACCTCGGACCCCAATGAGCACATTACTGCCTACACTTGTGATGTGAAAGGGAACGACCTAAGAGATGACGTGATTGAATCTGTCCTATTGAAAAAATTTGGAGAAATACTATCCAAAGGGTCCATTATGTGGTATCATAACCTACCCTCGAACTCGATCGATTCATTTGCCATGATGGTGGACTTCTTTGTGAAGGCACATGTTGATGCCCATTAAGGTCGCTAAGAGGAAATCTGACGTCTTCAAAATCAAACAAAGGGAGAATGAGATGTTAAGGGAGTTCGTATCCCTCTTTCAATTGGAACGAATGGAATTACCACCGATCTCCGATGACTGGGCGGTACAAGCCTTCACTCAGGGCTTCAATGAACGAAGCTCGATAGCTTCAAACATCTAAATATTAGTCGAAGATCCATCGAAGATCAGGGTCGAGGACGACCAATTGGAAGCCCCCTAGGGCTCGGTGTATCCTAGTAGAGTCTTGGCAAAGGAATCGAGGCTTCCATAAAGAGAGCCAAGGCCAAACAAAGAAAGGTATCAACCGTACATAGAAAATCGGAGAAATACCCCGAGGCGTAACATACCTCAAAGTGACCAAAGGATGGGCCGAGGACAGAATCCTCGGGGACTTGTGAGCAAAGAAGGGTTCGATAGGCACACAGGGCCGGTAGAGGCACCCCGGCTATCTGAGTACAACTTCAACTTCGATGTTTCAGACATCGTATCTGCCATAAGTAAGATCAGGGATACTAGGTGGCCAAGACTCGTGCTATCAGATCCTCGCCGAGGAACCCCAACTTGGTACGCAAGTATCACGATACCCACGGTCATAGGACCGGGATTGCAGACAGCTTCGAGAAGCGGTGCGTGACTAATTAGCAAAGGGAACCTTCGAGAGTTCCTCAGCGACCGAGCTAAAAACCAACTTCGGGAAAGAGAGGCAAACAAGAAAAATGAAACAGAAGAACCACGACACGTCATCCACATGATTATTGGTGGAGTTGACGTCCCTCAGGGACCCGTTTTTAAGCAAATGAAAGTATCCATCACCAGGGAAAAGAAAACTAGGAGCTACATACCTGAAGACGCCCTTTCATTCAGCGAAGAGGACATCGAGACCTTGTCTCAACCTCATAATGATGCACTGGTAATTTTTTTTCGTTTGATTAAATTTCACTTATCCTGAAGGAGCGCATGCTCCCTTTCCCGCTTTTGGAAACTAACGTTTCGGTGCTTCAACTGTAGAGAAAAATGGAAATGCTGGAACGCCTTTGTGGAGAGGTCGAACAAGTGAATTCCGAATGCCATGCGTTAAAGGCACAGATAGGCATTAGTGTTGCGGCCCAAAGGAATGCCTTGGCCAAGACTTCTGCCCTCGACGTACCACTTTGCAATGCTCGAGAAAGTAGCTCTATTCAGATAAGAAGGATTGCCAAGCTCGAGATTGATATTTTGAATATGAAGGCCGAGGTCGTGGACGCTCGGGCTGAAGCTGAAGAAGTTCGAGCGAAGGCCGATAAGAAAGTGGCCATTTATTTGAAAGATATTGTCGATGCTCGGGCTGAGCCGAGAGGAACTTTTGACAGAGAGAGGAGGGGCAATGAGTATGCCCGATGTAGGTCTCGGAGGGAGACTCTTGAAGAGATTCACGCTAGGGGTTTTGATCTCTCGGAATAGATAAATCAGGCCAAGGCGGATGAGATCGACGCCGAGTTTTTCCTTTCTCCGGTGCCGATGCTGGTATTTGAGGGCTTCTGAGAGAGTTGGCACCTAGAGCAGACTAGTTTTTTGTCTTTGTTGTTCTCATGAGGCTCCTGTGAGAGCGTTGTAAATATGTATTTGTAATACACACACACACACACACACATATATATATATATATGAAAGATTCTTTGGTTTCTATGATTTGCTTGTTGATAATTAGCCTGGTGAATTGGACTTTGAGATGAAACCCTTGGGGTTACACATTGGCCCTGAGGATTTTTAGGCTGCCGACTTGGGCTCTTATGCATTTGGCCCTTAGGCTCTTTAGTTAACCGTTTCGGGCTCAGTCTCCGAATCGGGTTTCGACTCGAGCTCATCGGCCCTTAGGTTTTTAAATCGTCCCTGAGGTGCTTTGGGTCTGTACGACCTGTAGCTGGCGACTTGGGCTCTTACGCGTTAGGTCGGTACTACCTTCGGTGTAGCTGGCGACTTGGGCTCTTACGCATTTGGGCCCTTAAGCGCTTTAGTTAATCGTTTCGGGCTTAGTATCTGAGTCGGGTTTCGACTTGAGCTCATCGACCCTTAGGTTTTTAAATCGGCCCTGAGGCGCTTTGGGTCGGTATGACTTGTAGCTGACGACTTGGGATCTTACGCATTAGGTCGGTACGACCTTCGATGTAGTTGGCGACTAGGGCTCTTACGCATTTGGACCTTAGGCGCTTTAGTTAATCGTTTTGGCCTCAGTATCCAAGTCAGTTTCGACTTGGGCTCATCGGCCTTTAGGTTTTTAAATCAGTCCTGAGGCGCTTTGGGTCAGTACGACTTGTAGCTGGCGACTTGGGCTATTACGTGTTACGTTGGTACGACTTTCGGTGTAGCTGATGACTTGGGCTCTTATGTATTTGGCCCTGAGGCGCTGCAGTTAACTTTTTGGGCTTAGTCTCCGAGACGGGTTTCGACTTGATCTCATCGGCCCTTAGGGTTTTATATCGGCCCTAAGGCGCTTTGGGTCGGTAGGACCTGTAGCTGGCGACTTGGGCTCTTACGCATTAGGGCGGTACGACCTTCGGTGTAGCTAGCGACTTGGGCTCTTACGTTTTAGGTCGGTACGACCTTTAATGTAGCTGGCGACTTTGGCTTTTACGCTTTAGGTCGGTACGACCTTTAACCAGTTCTTTTCGAAGTTTTTTCGAAGTAATTGGAGGCCTGTGATTTTATGGAAACAGTCGGATGTCTCCGAGTCGCGTTAGTTTGGTCGAAGCCTTATGACGGTGGTCATTGTATTTGGCCATAGCCTTTTAGTCCCCGAGCGAGATAGTCTTGGCATTTATATTGAGGGTATGCCTTTTTAGGAGTCTTACAAGTTCGAATATATAGCCTTGAATTTGATATCGGGATTATGCCTTTTTAAGGTCTTACAACTTTGTACATGCCTTGCTTGAGGTCTTACAGTTTTGACGTTGCCTCATGGAGGGCTTATATTGGTTCCTCATGGAGGGCTTATGAGCTTGAAGTTGCCGGCCCTGAGGTCTTATGGCTTCGAGTTAGATAGCTTGATGAGCCGACCGCCGAGGACAGTCCCCGAGTCAGAGTCGATATTGCCTCACGGAGGGCTTATGTTGGTGATATTGCCTCATGGAGGGCTTATGTGCTCGAAGTTGTCGGCCCTAAGGTCTTACGACTTTGAGTTTTTGGTGACTCGATGGGGTCAGTGTCGAGGGCAGTCCTCAAGTGGTCGGTAAAATTTTGGACCTGGGGCCATTTCTTGTGAAAATAGCAGACTTCTTTGAGTCGCGAAATGTTTTGATAAAAGATTCTTCTCTGATTACTTGGTAAAGGTACACATTTTTCACCATTGAGGGTTCAATTATTCTATGTGGACACAGTTCATTCGACTATTTGGTCATGTACATTGTTCTCATGTCGAGACCCTCTCCGGCATGTTTCAGTGATCTCCCGGAGGGATGCCCCTCAGTATTTGAGGTTGATCAAAGAGAAGCCTTGAATATTTGGTGAGTTCTCCTTAGGTAGCATATGGATGCTGCCTCCTTAAAAACCTCGTTGGTAAAACCCATTTGGGATAAAATTCGATGTGAGGGAAAAAGAGCGCAACGCATGCTTTAAAACCTAAGGCCTTCGAGCTGGAGGGTGCTTCGATTCCTTTCAATCGAACTCCTGCGCATAGGTTAGTGTAAAGCGTGAAGGAAAGAGGGAGAGGATTGTACCTTAGTTGTGGTGGCGTTCAAGCCTCGATATGCTTTGGTTATCCGTTCTGAGGACGCAACACGATCCTTTATTTGTTCATACGAGGATGCAATTTGTGATTGTTACTCGGCTGCTTGCTTGTTGTTTGGCTCATTCGATGTAGGAGGTGTCGGCGCCACATCGTGCACTGCGAACATTTCTTTTGCTGCATGTTGTTCTCCGTATACTACTTCTACTCCATCCTTCATAGGAAACTTCATCATTTGATGAAGGGTTGACTACACCGCCCTCATATTGTGAATCTATGGCCTTCTAAGCAATGCATTGTATCTCATGTCACCTTTGATGATATGAAACTTGGTATCTTGAATTGTACCAGCCATGTTGACTGGGAGGATGATTTCCCCTTTCATTGTCTCGCTCGACATATTGAATCCATTGAGGACTCGAGAGGCGGGCACGATCTGGTCGTGCAACTCGAGTTTCTCTACCACCCTCGACCGAATTATGTTGGCCGAGCTACCTGGATCCACGAGCACACATTTAATTGGTTATCTGACGCTCGAGATTGCCTTCATAGTTTCGACTCCGATGCATCTCCGTCCGAAGATGTATCAACTCTTTCGTGTTCTTATTGTAAAGAAGCTTGAGAGATTTTTCCTTTCCCAAAGCTTCCCGCAACCTGGTCTCACAACGAAGCAGTTCGAACTTGAACTTATCAAAAACCTACGGAAAAAAAAAGCTTCAGTTCAAAGAACGAGGATTCATAGATGAAAAGCCAACAAGGCCGATCAAAAATCACCTCGGAACAAAGCCGCAGAGCCTCCTCAAAATTTGAGCGTGCGTCTACTGGCCTGGCCCCATCGGCCCCAGTTGAACCGCTCTCATTAGGGGCATGACCACTCGAGACCCCACTTGGTTCGGGCGACCTCTGGCCCCGAGCGTCCCTCGAAGTACCTTCGGGAGCAGAAGCAGACGATGGTAAAGGACTCTTACTCCTTCCCTCTCGAGGAACCTCTCCCTCAAAACTAGAGATTTCAGGCCTAGCAAAATCAGCAACCTCGGGAGGCCCCCTGGCTCGAGTCGTAGACAAAGAACCATCCTCCAAAGGAGAGATGACGTCCACGGAGTAACCAACACATATAAAGTCCTCTTCAGCGGCGGCGTCTCCTTTGTGTCTCTGGTCAAGCCCTGCTTCAGTGAGAATGTCCTCATCCATCAAGGACCTTTTTCGCTTATTATCCTCCCTCGACTCCAAAGCCGACGGCCCTTCCCCCTCCTCGAAGGGGAACGGTCTCATCTCCGAGAATCCACCAACACTTGTGGTAGCGGAGTTAGTACACATAAAAGGAAACATTCCTTAAAAGGGCAACCACATGGCTCATATCGTGGTGCTTTGCTTCCATATGCCCGTCGACAAGTCTCGCCACTTGCGTTCATCATAGGTCGACGAAGCTGCCAGCCTCCGAGTCCAGTCCGTAAGATCAGGGATCTTCCGGCATCCACGGAACCGCTGAGAAAAAGAAACAAACATTCTTATAAATCAACCAAAGCAAAAGGCACTAAGGTACGACGTAGCTTACGTTTGAAGTTCCATTTCTCGGTAAACGACATGAACTCTACAAGAATAATATCGATGGTCCTCACTCGGACAAACTGACTCATCCATCCTCGGTTCTGGTCCTCGTCTTCGTTGGCAATAAAGGTCCTTGTGGATCGGCGTTGTAACGCAATCAGGCCCCAACAATGTTGAGGCCGATATAGTCTAATAAGGTGGCTAAGGGTAATCTCGAGCTGAGCCTTTTCGGTAAAGTACCTCATCATCAGTATTATCCGCCAAAAGGAGGGATGAACCTGAGCCAGGGTGACTCGGTACCTCTTGCAGAACTCGATCACAAGGCGATCGATGGGGTCAAATGTGAATGGGTACATATACACGGTCAAGAATCCCTCCACATGGGTCATGATGTTCTCTTCTCTGTAAAGGTATCTGCATCATCACATTTTCTCCCCAGTTGCATTTTGTCCTTACGGCCTCGAGGTGGTTTTCTTTTATCGATCGGATGAACCTCGACGCATGCTCTCGATGGCCCGGGGCGTCTAAGGGTTTCTCTAGTGCAAAGTCTTTCTTCAAAGCAAAGCAGCTTGAGGTTAACTCATCGTACGCTGGCGGTATACCACCGGCCGGGTAAGATGCAGAGGTTAGTTTTTCCTCTTCTTGGTGAACGGATTCGGGCACGACATCCATAACTAATCAAGAAAAGGTAAAAGGTAAGAAATGAAAACAATTTCGTAAGATGAGAAAAGGAAGAGAACGTTGAAAGGAAAGCTAGTTTTGCAAAGTTGCAAGAATTAGAATGAAGAGGAAGCAAGAATATATATAGAGCAAGAGGTGATTATTCAACTACTTTGAAAGCCATTTAATTCTGACGAAGTTGTCAAAACGTTTAGGGAAATGTACCGGTGGGGACACCTAGGTCACTTCACAGTCATGTCACATAAATGACACTGTCGCACAGTGTTCGAGGGATCGAAGCGCCCATGCCGACCTAACCTTGAGAAGGTGTCCGATCTCGAGGGGATCTACTATTGCAAGTACGGGTTCCGAAGGGCTAAAAATCGAAGCTTGAAAGTCAACTTTTGCGTAAACATTGCAGGACAAAGTTTGGTAGATATGTAACAACGAGATATTTTATTTCAAAAAATGCATTTACAAGGGTGTTTCTACAAAAATTCCCCCGAGGGTCCCATATACAGAAAAGGAAAAAAGCAAAACAGTAGGAGAATCTACCCTTCGCTGCTGTCCGAGCCTCTTTCAGAGTCCTCATCCAACGTAGTCGGCATTGCCGATTATTCCTCCAAGGCCCTGGCTTCTTCGATCTCGGTAGAGAGATCGACGCCCTTAGTGCTCACTTCCTCGAGGGCTTGCCTCCTGGCTTGTGTGCATGCATGAGCAACTGCCCGAGCTAGTTTTAGCTCGGCCTTCTCGGATATCTCCCTGGCCCGATCATTCGCAGCAGCAACATCTCTCTTGTATGAGGAGACAAACTCCTCGGCTCATACTTGGCCGTGGATAGTGCAGCAGCCTCCTCCTGAGCACCCGAAGAAGGTATTGAATCGAGGATAGCTTCCCTCGAAGCACGTCCCTCTCTGAAGCCGCGACATCATTCAGCCGAGCCAGCTCGAGGATTTCGGCATCCTTGGCCGCAACTTCCTCTCGGAGGCCCTCCACCAGGGCATCCTTCAGCATAATTTGAAAAGCACATAAAAAAGTCGATCAGCACCAACAATTGCAATTAAAAATAAAATTGAGGATACCAGAATACCTGCTCGATGAAGTCGGCCCTTTCTCGGAGTGCACTCTCCGAGCCTGCCCGAAGGTTAATCAATTCCTCCTCTTTTCGGGCACATAGAGCCTCTAGCTCGACCGACTCCGGCATAAGCTTCTTAAGATCCTCTCCACGATGAGTCAAATCATCTTGCATCTTGGAGAAGGCTTGGTCATACAGCTTCTTGATCTACATCATAGAGGAAGAACATTAGAAAGCAAGAGTAGAAAGGTGAAAAACAGTATATTGTTTCGAGAATATCACTTGCTTTTGGATCCTCTCGGCCTCCTCGAGGGCAGCGAGGGCGTCAACGTCGATCTCCTCCTCTACCCCTTCAAAGTAGTCTCTAAATGTATCGTCCTCTCCACGAGAGGTCTCCAAATCGGGAAAATTCCTGACTTGGGCATCTCGTATCTCCCCTGGAGAAAACGACGCGCCCCAGTGAAATTCACTAGCAATACCAGCCTCCATCGAGGCTTCTTCTCGACAAGATCAGTAGCAAGCCCTCCGAGCTCATCAACACGGACTGTTCCATGTCCGACGAACGTCTCGGGGACTGCACCCGAACCCTCCTCGAGGGTCTCCCCAACATAAGGCGGGTCCGCATCGGCCGCCTCTAACTCAGCGGATGACCGCACAATAACTCTCGAAGAATCATCGCTTCATTTTGCCCTTTGTATCAAAGGGTAGTTATCATCACTCTCTTCCTCGGCCCGCAGGTTCTCAGTTGCCGCAGAGGATAAGACCGTGGCATCGGTATTGGGCTTCCGAGTCTTTGCCCTCTTTGATTTTGGAGACTCCGTTGAGGCCTTCTTCTTCCTTTTCTTGTCCTTGGTGGTCTTCGGATCCTCTTCCTCACCAGGTAGGGGCAACCTCATCAACACACCCTCACCAAGTCCTACACAAGCGTGTTATGTCAAAACACACCACCATCGAAAGCACTTACAAAGAATGAGAAAACAATAACAACGAGAGCATATCGTGTTTCTTGGCCTGCCACCGTATCTTAGCCAGATCGCGCCAAACACGTTTGTTGTATGGGAAAGTGGAGTCCAAAAGTTTGATCCACCCCAGAAGGTCCTCGACTGCGTTGAGAAACCAAACAGTGGCTACACAATTAGAAGAAAATCAGTCAAAAGAAAAAGAGATGGAAAAACATACTCAATTCAGGGGTACTTATGTTTCATATTCCATTCCTCCGGGAACAGCATTCTATTAGCAGGGATGATGTCTGAAGTTCTGATTCTAACAAATCAGCTCATCCATCCCCGATCTTTATCCTCGTCGATGCAGGCGAGGAACGCCTTGGCAGATCGACGGTGCAGTTTAATTAGGCTCTCGCGGACGAGTCGAGGGCTGTATAATCTGATCAAATGGTCAAGGGTGAAAATCATCCCCCCGACCATGTTGACAATGTGTCGAATCATATATATATAATCCTCCAAAATGAGGGATAAATCTTACCAAGTGTCACTCGGTATTGATGGCAAAAATCGAGTAACACCGGGCCAATCGATGGAGAGGAAGAATCTACGGGGCCTAAAGTAAAAGGGTATATTTATATGATGAGAAAGCCAGCCTTATGTATGACTATGCTTTCGTCAGCTGTATGGATTTCCAATCGGGCCGCCTCCCCCCAACGGCAGTCGAGTTTTACCCTCTCTGTATTGGATACTACACTTATATATCGAGACATGGGCTCGCATCGGCCCGGTGTAGAAGGGGGGTTTTAATCGTGAAATCAGAGATGGTGTCGAAAGGGCCAGGGATGCATTGTTCGATGGTAGGAGGAGTTCTTGACTTGACCTTAGACGGGCGTGATGAAGAAGCGACTCCCTCCTTTTGAGGTAACATTTTGGAAGTTTTTGCCATGGTTATAATTGAGTTTTGAAGAGAGAAGATGAAGAAGCAAACACAGATGGAGGGTAAGAGTGGAAAACACTTAGTAAAAGCTTGAAGGTTTTAAGAAGATGTAAAATTATGAAAAGGAAAGTGATGAAAGTATTTATAGAGACCCTTTGGGCATTCATTGAAGAGGAAAGGTCGAACCAATAACGGTTCATGGGCTTCTCGAGAATTGTGTCGACGACAACCTCTGCGCAGCTTTTTATGTGACATCATTTAATTCTCTGAAGAGACTGACGTCATAATAGGGAGTTTGAAGAGGCTAGAAGTCAAGACCATTTCCTATCACTTTATTCTAAGAAATGCGGGGACTATCTGTATACGGCTAAAATTGTAGAGCCCGATTTTACGGTCATTACGGCGCTCAGAAGGCTCGAAGGTTCGAGTTTTGGCATCGAGGGGGCATGTTGAAGGTCCTCGACCTAGGGGTAAGTCAAATCAAAGACCAACGTGGAAAGGCGGGAAACTCCCAAAAGGCACGTGGTTAAAGCTGACCAAGTACGTAAAATAGTACAAGCCCGTAGTGGCATTAAATGGTTGTACCAGACATCTCTCTTTGCATTAATTATACATGTACTATGTTGGGATTCCCTCTCATATATAAAGAGGACCCTTGTCACTTTTTAAGACACATAGTATTCAATACAAGAACAAGAACATTAACTAAAATATTCTCTACAATTGTTTCATTGATTTATTACTTTTCATTTATTATTTTCATTAGTTGTTCTTTATTTATTACTCGTTATTAATCACAAATAGGCCACCTTTGAGGCCCTCAATACTGTTATATCATCCTCGACAACCCCTTGTCAAGATCTTAAGCTCGACCTCGAGGCACATTCCAAACAACCTCGAGACCCGTCTCTTCGCTGCCTGGTTTGCATAATTTCACTACCCTTCACTCTTATTTTGGTTTTCTAACTTCTCACTTAGTATCTACTGCCTAAAAAACTGGTATTAAAGTAGATCACGTATTTTTAGAACCACATAATCAAATATAATTGTAACTACCATTTTCAAGGTAAACAAGCTCGTCCCAAAAGATAAAATAAAATCACCATTGGAGAGTTTCTTTTCTATCCCTCTTCATTGTCTCTGTCGGTGAGTTTGCCGAATATTTTTTCCGGTCAATATTCAGTGAAAGAGCTTTGGTGGATTTTTTTTCTCCATCTTTGTTCTGCCCGAACTTTTTCCTTTAGGCTATGGTGGTTTGATCTGGTCGTCTTTAATGGTTGTGGTTGAAGGAAAGAAAATAGTGATAACTCTATGAAAACCCACTATATTTTTTAAATAACGGTGATAGGGGTAGAGTGGGATTGAAAAGTAATTTTAAAATGAAAAAATAACAGAAAAAGATAAAATACATTAAAAATTGACATGTGGCGGAGCGTGAAGAACACAACCCTCCACAAGCTTGGTTATGTATTTTTAGGAAGGAATTAAATTCAGTCTGAACAAGTATAGGGTAGAAAAAGAAACCCCGTAAAGGTTGAGTTGGAAACTAATTTTTCAGGATAAGTTCTGGGTGCATCTTACGTATTTCCCTATTATAAATATTGTTAGACATCACTATGGCAAAAGTATTATTAGAAGCACTACTGAAGTTCAAACAAGAGCCATAGGAATCACTTGTACTGACGATATCATTGTTCAAAATACTCCTATCCCTAATAATTCTATAATCATAAAAAGTTCCAACTTTGGCTTTCTACAGTACACACAAAGCAAACATTTCGTCAATCTGTTTGTATGTACATATTGATCAATACACATGTGGTTCTCATACTAAAGAATAATAGATAAATAGCTAATTATTTGATCTTGAAATTAAAGGTCATATTAAAAAATTGAATAATCTTTTATGTTACAATTTTATTATAATAAAATAACATAAATGCATAGACTCTCAACTAAGTAAAATCATATTTGATATACCACCTTAAAGAAACTAAAAAGATATTATTTCACATCTTAAAATAAAAAAATTATCTCAGCTCAAATAATCATAATGTAACATAGGCCATAAAAAAGGAAAAATATGAATTACTAATATAAGATTTTTATTCATTTTCATTCACGCTGAAAAATTATGTCATGACATTGAAATGGTACATTATTTTGAAGAAAAGAAAGTCCAAATAAATCATAAGATAATGTAGAACACTCAAGTGAAAAAATAAGGGAGAAAAAATCAATTGGCGGGGAGGGCAAGGCAAAATTAGGAAAAAAGCTAAATGTGGCAGGGCAAGATTAAATTTTGGCGGGTTGACACTTGCCCTGCCCCGCCCTGTCCTATTTACATCCCAACTATCAAGGAATACTCCCTTCACAAAGTTCAAACTTAAACAAAAGATTCTATTTATTCTAGCACATATCTCGGTGGTGTTTAGGTGATAGATATATAACATTGACTGTTTATTTTTTTCCATACCCGATATTTGATTCCTGATTTTGAACTTTAACTATTTCTAATTGAGATTTTTATCTTCGTATACTACATATAAAACTTATTTACCCTCCCTAATCAACTTTTAACTTAATTACATGGGCATATACACTTTACCAATTATATACAAATTAGCATTAATGAGTATCCATTTATATTAGGAATTGAATCCCAATTATTTCCCAATCCCCCCCCCCCCTCTCTCTCTCTCTCTCTCTCTTTCTCCTCGTCTCTCTTTCTCTCTTTCTGTCTCTCTCCGTTTTTTTCCCAATCTTTTCTTGCGTTTTTCTGTGCTTTTTATCCTTTTCTTAATCAATAAATTTTGATTGTTTTAATATAAAGTTTTAACCTAATAATTTTCTTTCATGTTGCACAATTGGTGTTCGAATTGAAATTGTCAGTCAATAAATTTTGAATGTGTTTGATTCTCCACCATGACAACCATTAAAAATCTTCAAAGCTTTGAATTTGAATTTGCGTTTTCAAAAACTATTGTTTATTTGGATTGGGTGTTGTTGCAAATATTGAGAATATTCTTTGGAGTTTATATCTCAATTTTGAGGGTGTTTGGTGAAGATGAGAGTTTGTTTTGTCAGATTAAAATTCGAAGAAGAACAACAACACAATACATATAACATACATACAAATTGTATTATAATTGTGTATAAATTGCATTTAAGTTGTATTCTGTTGTAGTTTCATATTTTTTATTTGAATGTTGTATGAAAGTTGAAAATTAGTTGTATACTATATAAATCGTAGTATGAAATTTGTATTTAAGTGATAAATACTATCTTTTTACATATAAGTTGTTGATATGTATCAAAATTATATTAAGAGATGAGTTTTAATTGGAACTTCAGAGAGGAAAAAGAATACACCACATACAAATCATATACAATACGTACAAAAGACATATTATATAAAATTTGTATGAAAATTGTATATAAGTTGTATGATATATAGTTATATTTAACTGGTAAGAATGATGTATGAAAGTTGAAGATAAGTTGTAAATACGTTCTATACGGTATAATTAATTGTATGATATTTATTTTTAGTTTGTATGGTGTTGTAGATGTATCAAAATTTATAGTAAATTTATTTTTAGTTAGTATGTTGTTGTACCAGCATTATTCTTTTCGCAAAGCAACTTTGTGAGGCAACATCAGTAAAGACCAAACTTTGCGATCTTTGCGTGAATCACACAATATCATAGTTTGGGTTAACTTTCCAAGGCTGCCTATTTTTGTTTTTCTTAAATTTCGTTTATCCAAATATTATGATATAGTGACATTTTTTTGGTTATTACAATTGATGGATTCACTTATGGGAACTTCCTTATCTCCTTCCAAAGACATTGAGATTGAGGCAACATACAAATTATGATTTCCCTTTACCTCGCAAAGTCAGCGCTTTAAAGAAGGAAATCACGCAAAGTCTGCCCTTTCCCTCAATCAACTTTTAAGAAGGAAAACATAGCTGAAAGGAGATTCTTTAATGCAATATGTTATTTTGTGGCTTGAATTATTTTCTTGTATTTTTAGAAAAATCATAATCCCTATAGATTTAGGAAAATCCATTGTCCTAATAGATTTGGGAAAGGAAAACCTATAGTCCTTGTCAAATTGGGAAACCTTTCTTTTATAGGTTTGAGACTATTTGGGATCTATATATAGGGGTTGTAGTTGGGGATCCCAGAGATTGTACTGTGCTTTTCTTCTCAATCATAGTGGAAAACTGTCTTTGCTTTTGCCCAAAGGATTAGGCTTAGCCGAACCTCGTTAAATCCTTGTGTTGTTTTTGCTTCTCTATTTGCTTTGTGTGTGATTGTGTGCTAGTTAACCCACGATATTCTGCAATAATTGGTATCATAGCAAGGTTCGTGTTTCTACATATAATCTAGTGTTAAGATGTATTCATCATCATCAACAAAGTACGAAGTAGAAAAATCTGATGAGGGTTCTAGTTTCAGTCTATGGAATATTAGGATGAAATTGTCCCTGATGTTACAAGGTTTATGGAAGGCAATTGATGAGGATTTTCCTGAAGAGATGAAAGAAACAAAGAAGGCAGACCTGAAGGAGAGGGCTTTGAGTGTGATCTTCATGAGTGTTACAAATAGTGTTCTTCGGGAAATTGCTGAAGAAAATTCTGCGGCAACGACATGGAAGAAGATGGAAGATCTTTATTATAAGAAATCACTGACAAACCGCCTCTACTTGAAAAAGAGGTTATACAATCTCCGTATGAACGAATGTACACCTGTTAAAACTCACCTTGATGAGTTTAATTCAATTATAATGGACCTGAAGAATGTGGATATCAAAATTGAGAGTGAGGACCAAACCTTGATTGTGTTATGTTCTTTACCACCATCTTATGATACTTTTGCCGATACACTGCTATATGAAAAAGACAGCATTTCGCTGGAAGATATTAGTAATGCACTAAAATCTAAAGAGTTGAAAAAGAGCTTTCCAGACAGCAGAATTAAGGGCGAGGGTCTTGTGATTAGAGGAAGAACATAACAAAAGAACTTTAACAGGAAAAAGTCAACCGCCAGATCAAAGTCTAGAGCAAGGAAGCAACACTATTATGAGTGCAGGGAGAAAGGTCACTACAAGAGAGATTTTCCTATGCTAAAGGAGAAAAGAGGGAAGCAGAAAATAGATAATTTGACAACTATTGTTGACACTAGCAGTAATTCTGATGATAGTGACTATGTAGGGGAAGTCTATGCTGTGAGTTCTAGTCATGGGCCGAATTCTTGGGTTCTTGATTCTGGTGCTACTTTCCACATGTTTCCACACAACAATTGGGTTGCAACTTACAAGCAAAAGAGTGAGACTGTCTATATGGGAGATGAGAATCCATTACCATTAGAGGGGGTTGGTAACATCAAATTGAGAATGTTCGACGAAATTATCAGAAACATTGAGTGTTGGCATGTTCCTCAGATAAAGAGAAATTTGATTTCTCTTTCGACTTTGGATGATCAAGGGTATAAATTTCACTCTGAGAATGGAATACTTAAGGTGTGTAAAGGCTCCATGGTACTCATGAAGGGTAAACTACATTCTAAATTGTATTATCTTCAGGCCGGTGTAGTTGAAGGGGAAGATGTTGTATCTTCTGGAAAAAGTGATATGAAGCAGTCTCAGTTGTGGCACTTGCGACTTGGCCATATGAATGATAATGGATTGTCTTTGTTGAGTAAGAAGAATTTTCTGAATGGGTACAAAAATTAAGTTTTGAATTTTTGTGAGCATTGTGTGTTTGGTAAACAGACAAGGGTAAAGTTCAGCAAGAAGGCCGAGCACAAGACCAGAGACAAGTTAGATTATATACACTCTGACTTGTGGGTCCAAACAGAGTTTCGTCCAAGAGTGGTGCCAGGTATTTTATGACTTTGATTGATGATTACTCAAGGATGGCGTGGGTGTATTTTTTGAAAACAAAAGATGAGGCATTTCTGACATTTGTTAAATAGAAGACGATGGTTGAGAGGCAGACGGAAAGAAAAGTTAAGTGTCTTCGAACTGACAATGGGTTGGAATTTTGCAATTCTGAGTTCGATAATTTCTGCAGCAGAGATGGCAGAGTGAGACACCGCACTTGTGTCGGAACACCACAACAAAATGGTGTTGCAGAACATATGAATATAATGCTTTGTGATAGGGCACGAAGCATGCTTTCACACTCATGTGTTAGCAAAGATTTTTGGGCTGAAGTAATTAATACATCTTGTTATTTGGTCAACAGATCTCCATCTACGACTATTGAGTTCAAAGTTCCTTTTGAGGTATGGTCCGGTTCGCCTGTTGATTATTCAAATTTAAGGATATTTGGTTGTCCTACTTATGCTCATGTGAAGGATGGAAAACTTGAGCCGAGGGAAAAGAAGTGCATATTTATAGGGTATGAAACTGGAGTGAAAGGTTATAGGTTGTGGTGCACAGATCAAAAGACTTCGGGGCTAATTATCATTAGGGATGTAACATTCAATGAATCTGCCTCACTGGACAGCCAGAGGGAGAAGGGAATAGCAGAAATAGATCGTGGTGTCAGTGACCGCATAGAGCTCGAAATTGAATCTCCACTAGCTCAGTCCACTAGTTCTAAAGTAAAGGAAGTGGATGAGGTGCAAAATATTGATCAAGATGATAATGTCGATGCACCTGCACAACAACAACCATATAGCATTTCTACAGGCAAATAAAAGAGAGTGATCAACCGACCGCAAAGGTTTGCAAACGTGGTTGATGGGAATCTTCTTGGATATACGAATCAAGTGGGTTTTGCTTTTTTAGTTGCAGAGACCATTGATGCATTTAAGTGTTATAGCTACTCAAAAGCTATTCAAAGTACATAACCAAATCGATGGATTAGTGTTATGGCTAAAGAGATTGAGTCTCTTAACAAGTTTAGGTGTTGTCTAGACTTGGTTGATGTGTGCGGCAATGGATAGAGCCCTTGAGACGACTGAGGGCAAGGTAGAGAGACGGTGTTCCTATTGATGAAGAGAATTCAAGCCAAGGGGAAGATTTGTTATTTTTTTGCTTGAATTATTTCCTTGTATTTTTAGGAAAATCATAATCCCTAGAGGTTTAGGAAAACCCGTTGTCCTAATAGATTTGGGAAAGGAAAACCTATAGTCCTTGTCAAATTGGGAAACCTTTCTCTTATAAGTTTGAGATTATTTGTGATCTATATATAGGGGTTGTAGTTGGGGATCCTAGAGATTGTACTGTGCTTTTCTTCTCAATCATAGTGGAAAACTCACTCTGCTTTTGCCCCGAGGATTAGGCTTAACCGAACCTCGTTAAATCCTTGTGTTGTTTTTTCTTCTCTATTTGCTTTGTGTATGATTGTGTGCTAGTTAACCCACAATATTTCGCAACAGAATAGTATATGAATTGTAAAGAAACCATAGTTATAACAGGTAAATTACAAATCTAAGATAATTTTGGTAAATAAATTTAAAATATTGTATAGGAACGAAAAAATCCCATTCGAGTTTGCACCGCCTGCATAAGGGCCATTCAATTCGGGAACTGCTTCATACGATTTTTTTTTTAAATTCCCATGTCATGAATTTTATATCTCTGATTAAAGATGAAGGAACTTATTTATCCCACCACAATCCTATATAGTACAACGATGACTTGTTAACAAAACAAGTAATATGGAGTAGGAATTAAGATACTCGTCCAACAAATTTTTTTATGCATATGAGTTTATTTACTCTACATGGTGTAGTATATATTTTATTATTAACAATTTAAGACAAATGAACACGAACAATAATTTTCATCAAGAAAACCATCTAAACTTTAGTGTGTGTTTGGTATAACGAAAAATATTTTTTAACTTGAAAAATAAGTAGTACTTTTATTTATTTTCCAGTATTTGGTACGCAAATTAAGGAAAATAACTTCTCAAGAGTATTCATAAATAATTTAGATACAATAAACATGAAGCCATAAACTTTCGAACCAATAACCTTCCGAACCAACAAATTCATAAACTTCTGAACCGCTAAACTTTCGAAATCGTGAAATTTCGAACCCGTCAACTTTATAATTTCTAAACTCGTAAACTTCCAAACATATAAACCTCCGTATTCATAACTTTGGAATTTGTAAAATTTTGAATCTGTAAACCAAAAGATGAAAAAACTAAAACTGAAAATATATAAAGAAAAATAGTTTTTTTCTGGGGGGGGAGGGGGTGCAGAAAAACGAAAAAAAGCAGAAATTACAAAATAAAAGTAAAAAAATAAAATAAACTTTTGCGTGCAGGGGGGGTGACGGGAAAAAAATGAAATTTGAAAAAGAAAGCATTTTTGGAGAGGGGGTTGGGGTGGGTAGGCATGAGGTAGGGTTAGGTGGGTGGGTATGGGGGTGTGAGGTGAGTTGGTGAGGGTGGGTTATAAGGTGGGGAAGGTTGAGAAGAAGTTTTGGAAAATGTTTTCCCTTCTCTTGATAAGGAAAAAATATTTTCCTCCAATTCCAATTGGAGGAAAATGAGTTCATAAGGAAAATATTTTTCAAAACATTTAAACCAACCAAACATGGAAAAATTAAAAAATATTTTCCTTCATACCAAACACACCCTTAGTCAATTTCTTTTTTCACATTAAATTTAGAATACAACTCCCATCATATCAATCAGAACACTAATTTCGATGATAAAAATAGCACGGGCTAGCCAGTTTTCAGACTGGTCATTCAAAAATAGTCAGCGTATGCCAAGTCAATGAAAAATAGCCATTATTTTGTGCAATAGAGATCGGTCCAACATAATATACTGGAGTTCGGTGCACCTGTGCATGAACTTCCAGCATATTATGATGGAACTCCAACACGCGAAAAGTTCCAGCATAATATGCTGGAGATTCGAGCACATGTGTATGAACTTCCAGCATATTATGTTGGACCGGTATACTTTGTCGGAACTCCAGTATGTTATACTGAAATTCCAGTATATTATGCTGGAGAATTTTCTGGATTTTAAACAGTATTTTCTTTCAGATTTATACTTACATGAAAAGTGACTAAATTTTGATTACTTTTGAAACTGTGACTATTTTTGAATGGGCATTTGTAAATCAGTCTATTTTTGATTTCACCTATTTCAATGTTTAGCTGTCATTCGGCACAAAATAACCTGGGCTTTATTTAGATTATCCATTTGAAGCTCAGCATTGAATAGGCCTTACTCAAAAGCAGTCCAAACACTTGCTAATATATGATATTTTTTGGGATGATCTTTAATTCTTGACATGTGTTTGCTCTATGAGCCGAATTTTAAGGTCAAAAGTTAAAAGTATTATTTATGGGACAAGTAAGAGGCAAAACTTATTAAACTTGAAGTTGATAAAAATTTAAGGAAGTTTTACCTCTTATAGCAAAGGTATACACCTTATTTATTTTAAATTATAATTATTTTAAAATATTATTTTCTATAGCTACATTTTATATTTTATACAAAAGAAGTATTTACGGCATATACTACCATTGAGCCATGAAATACGCTATTTATGTTTTTCTTCTCTCTTAAACAGATGGACATACCTATTTTTAAGGTGATTGATGTTACTGTATTCATGAATTCATGGCACGAATACATGTGAATACATGCGCGTACAACTGGATTGCCCTGATTTAGGCGTTTTTTTACTGTAGTATTCATGAATACAACAACGCGAATACATGTGAATACATGCGCGTACAACTGGACTTGTCATGACCCAAAACCAGCCCGGTCGTGATGGCTCCTATCGTGGAACTGGGCAAGCTGACACACTCTCGAACAATTCGATTTTTCATTAAAATTTTGATAAAAGTCTTTTCAAACTGAAATTTGAATAAAAGAAATAAACTCAAAACCATAATGCGAAACATAAAAACCGAACATCGGGTGTCACTAAGTCATGAGCCAATACTACAACTGTTCTGAAATATATCAAGACATCATAGTTTGAGAATAACCAAAATACACTAAAAGAAAGATAAGGAAGGAGAAATGCAGGACTGCGATCGCCAAACAGCTACCTCGCTATCTCCGATGAAAGTACGCGACTGGAATAGTCAACAACCGCTACCGTGGCCTGAGATACCTGAATCTGCACACAAGGTGCAGGGGGTAACGTGAGTACACCAACTCAATAAGTAAAAAGCCCCAGTTTTATGCGCTTTTTGCTGTTGTATTCATGAATACATGACACCAATACATGTGAATACATGCGCATACAACTAGACTGCCCTTATTTTAGGCGTTTTTTACTATTGTATTCATGAATATACCAGTGCGAATACATGTGAATACATGCGCGCACAACTGGACTGCCCTGATTTTAGGTATTTTTTGTCGTTGTATTCATGAATATATGACGCGAATACATGTGAATACATGTACGTACAACTGGACTCCCTGATTTTCAGTCGTATTTTGCTACTGTATTCATGAATATAGCAGTGCGAATACACTACCGTAACAACTGAATAGTAGCTATAAGGAGTAATTATGTATATAGTAGCTATTGGAAGTTAATAGCTACTAAACAATTTTAATTTCTGAAAATTCAAAATTTCATATTATCTACTGTAAGGGCTATTTGTGTACTTCAGCGGCCATAGCACTAAAATAGGGCTGATTTTCTGAAATAGTCCTTTTTAAGCCATTGTTTAAAGGGAAATTTACACAAATATTTCAAATAAGTTTCAACTTACTAACCTCTAGCCATTAGTCATAGACTTACCAAAACTAGCCAAGTACATATAAAAATCGAAAATCCAAATAAACAAGGTTCTTTCTCTCAAAGAATCACATGCAAAAATCACCTTCCATTTTTTAAAGCGGATTAGCAACATTAGATGCAAGACGGAAAGAAAATTTCATGGATGAGTTAGCAAATAAGGTGATGAAATAAAAAAATAAAAAAATACAATATTCCAAAAATCTAATAAAAAAATAACTTTTTCAATGGGTATAGTTGAAATTCATTGAAAACATATAGATAAGTCAATATATAAAATTTGAGGAAGATTGGAGGTGATTTGGACTGATTTTGTATCAAAATTCGTAATTAAATCGAGTTCAAAAATTATTCCGTGATACATGTATCATGCATGTATCTCACATACAAGTATACATGGATATATATGCGATACACAATTGATACAAATACGATACACAGTTCTTTTTTTCATGTTCAGTTTTTTACTTCGAATTTTCAATTCAAACCACCTCAAAACTTCATCAAATCATCCCAAAACTGAGTTTCAAGCTCCTTAAGATGTACTCAATCTATTATAATAACACCCACTAAAAAAAGCAAAAAAAAAATATTTTTTTGCTACAAATAGCTAATTGGTTAATATTAGTAATATTTGGCTAATATTAAATATTTTATGAATTGACTAATATTTGTAATGAGCTACGTAGTTCCCCTTGTTTAAATCCACGTTAATTTTTTTTTCCTGCAAATAAACCATGCACTTCGCAGCTTAAATAATTATGCTGCCGATTTCGGACTAAAGTTCCCAGTTAACTTGTGTGAAACCTTCAAGGCAACTTTAGATTAAATGATTAAGGTTTAATTATAAATTTGTATAGATAATTCAATTTATTCTATATAACTTCATAAATTCATATTTGCGTAAGCTATTTGAAACTTCCTCAACTTTAAAAAGTCTCATAAATTTTAAGGAGTTATATAGCTTTACCCACAGAAACTAAACTAATTACCCTTGCCTATCCGTTAGTTTTCTATCCACCAAACTAATTACCCTTCCTATCCATTGCAGTTTTTGTAGGAAATTGTTTTTTTTTTCTCATTTTCTTTTTATTTCTCTGTAATTTTTTCTTTTCTTTCTTTTCCCCTTTGTTTTTCTCGTTTAATATTTTTTTGTTTTTTTTCCGTACATGTATTTTTCTCATATTATTTTTTATTTTCTTTATTCACCATAATATGATTTTATCCACTTTGGCTCGTTTCTTTTCATTATTTTATTTTATTTTTATTTTTCTCTCCTTTTGTTTATTTTGTTAATTTCGCGTTCCTTTTCTAATTTCGTTGAACTTTTTTTCAATTTCCTTTTTTTTTTCATATTACTATTTTATGTATTCCGACGACTACTTCTTATAGAATGTATATTTTCGTGGAACTCCATCAAAAAATTCATTTAAGAAAACATTTGCAATGACCTAGTTGGAAAAAAAATAAAAGCTTTAAAAAATATCTTATTTATTACGGTATACTGTTATATTATATTGTATACTATAGAAGTATAATGTTACTATAACCATGATTTTAGCTTTGCATAATAGCACCTAGATGATTCAAAAAATAGTAGTTGAAGTAAACTGTTATGGTATATTGTATTCTATTACAACATATATTGCATATTATTACAGTATACCATTACAGTATATTATATACTATAATAGTATATTGCTGCAATATAACTATATACTTCTACAATATATTGTAAATCGTAGCAGTATACTGTTAGGTAACAATGTTCTTCTTCAATTATTATTATATATCGTTGCAGTATACTTTTGAAGTATAGCTATATACTCCTATAGCATATTGTATACTGTAGCAGTATATCATTGGGTAACTATGTTCTTTGATTTTCAGCGGAAAAATTTGATCTCAATCTGTCACAATCCAATTTTGGAGTCGTGATGGCGCCTGTCGTGGAACCAGGCAAGCCTCCCCTTTTAACTAAACTAAATTCAATTTCCAGTAAAAATACGATTTTAAACGAATTTATTAATAATACTAAGAATCTGAAGTTTAAAACAATGTGTGAAAAACTAAATTTAACCTCCAATCCCGGATCCGGTGTCACTCAGTCATGAGCTGTTATACGTAAAAAAAATAAAGAATGAAGAAATAGACAACATAGTCTCAAATTAAGTGCAATAGGTGGAATAAGGAAGAGAAGACGAGATCGTGAACGCCAGCTGCTACCTCGACAACTCCAATAAAAACGCTGACCGCTGCTCAATATCCACTACCGGGTCCCGGTGTACCTGGATCTGCACACAAGGTGCAGGGGGTAACGTGAGTACACCAACTCAGAAGTAACGAACCCAAACTATGGGCTGAGAAGTAGTGACGGAAAAAACCTCAAAATTTTACAATAAATAATATAAAGAATTTAGACATGCTAACATTTTATCCGGATGAGTAAATATGCCAAGTATGCCAGTATACTCTACATGCCATCATAAAATATATGTATGAAACCAGTGTGGATATGCACATAGTGCTCACAACTCTCCCACAGAAGTCCACTTAGTACTATATATGGCTCTCAGGCCCAGGTAAATTCCATCCCGGAATGTGCATAAACAACGGTGACCGTAGTCACTCCGTACTGAGGAAAAAGGCCAATCCAGCCCCACGGAGAAAGTCCTCTCCGAAATACAACACTCGGACAAGATCCATGCCTAGGGACGATCCATCCCTCACATAACATCCACTTCGGACAAGATCCATGTCCATGGAAGATCCACCCCTCACATAACATCCACTTCGGACAAGATCCATGTCCAGGGAAGATCCATCCCTCACATCATTGCGCTCACTGGGGGTGTAAAGACTCCGGAGGGGCCCTAGTGGCCCAAGCGCCATATCAAGCCAACGAAGGCATGATTTAATATCGCTGCAGTGTGCAGTCCTATATCATAACTGTCTCAATAACAGGCTCTCGGCCTCACTCAGTCATTACTCTTCAGTCTCACTCACATAGATCACAAATGCCTCCATCAGCCCGAAACAATGATAAGTATGCATGTAATTAACAATACTGAGACTGAGTATGAAGTGATATGCTATAACAAGAGTGGTTATATGACATCAAATAATCATAAAGTGAGACAACAATATACAACCACTCGGGTCTCAGCATTTTCGGCGTGAAGCCTAGCATTTATACTTAACATGATTTATAACATGTTCACAATTACCACATTAACAGAAGCACAAATATCATCATAGAATAATCACTAAGCGGTGCCATGGGATAAGCCAAGCCACAATTACTCGGTGCACGCCCGCACGCCCGTCACTTGGCAAGTGCGTCACCTCAACAATAGTCATAAATCATTTAGCTTGGGGTTTCGAACCCTCGGAACCAAATTTGGAAACGTTACTTATCTCAAAACCGGCTAAAATACTATTCCGCAGTGCCTTTGCCTCTAAATCCGGCCTCTGAGTACTCCAAATCTACCAACTTCAGATTTTATAATCAATTTATGCTTAAGGAATGAATTCCAATTGAAAAGTACCAATTTTAGCTCAAAACCCGACTCCCGATCCTGCATCCCGAAACTCATAAATTTTTATACAAAAATACTCTTCATCATCTCACGAGTCCGTACATATAAAGAACACTAAAATCGAAGTTTGTTTGGCCTCTCAAATCAATCCCTAAAGGTCTCATAATCTTAAGCCCTAAATCTACTTTTTTCTATTGATTTTCGTGAATTTAACACTGATATTATGTTCTATAATCATCCATAACTGAGTTTTAAGGTCCAAAACACTTACCTCTATGAAGAATAATGATTTACCTCTTCAAAAGTCGCCCAAAGCTCTCTGTCCGTACAAAAATAGTGTAAAAAGAGTTTAAGTCGCGGAGGGTTTATTTATATACTGCACAATGATTTCTTCACTGCGATCGCGGAAGTCCTCACGCGATCGCGAAGAACAAAATTCCCTGGCCCCCACTTTACTCATTGCGATCGCGGCATAATCCACGCGACCGCGCTTCACAAAAGCTCAACCCCACGCGATCGCAACCAGATGCACGCAATCGCGACCTAGCTCACGCGATCGCACTTCACCTTCTTCTAAACCTACGCGATCACACCCCGACTCACGCGATTCCGAAGTACAAAATTTGCCTGGCCCTCAGAGTGTTCTACGCGATCGCAGCCCTTGCCATGCGATCGCGATTCACAGATCCCTGCTGCACAAAAATCAGAAAACCAGCAATTCTCTAAGTCAAAAAATGCCCGTTAACCAACCAAAATCAATCCCGAGCCCCTCGAGACTCCAACCAAAGTTACAACACATTATAATTGATTATTCAAACTTAGTTGCACTCTCAAAACACCAAAACTAACATCAAAACACCAAATTTATATCGGATTCAAACCTAAGAACTTTGAAATTTCTAAAATCCTCCAACGACGTCGAAACTATCCAAAACAACTCTGATTGACCTGAAATTTTGCAGACATATCAAAAATGACATTACGAACCTGTTTCAACTTTCGGAATTCCATTCCGACCCCGATAGCCTATTTTCCACTGCCGACCAGCAATCACCAAAAATTAACTTTCGCCAATTCAAGCCTAATTCTACATCGGACATCACAAAAATATTCTGAACATACTTCTAACTCCCAAATCACCTACCGAAGCTATCTGAGCCATAAAATTCACATTCCGAGGTCGTCTACCAATAAGTCAACTCTCAATTGACTTTTTCAACTTTACGGCTATTTTTAAAGACTAAGCGACTAAACACTCACTACAACCATTCCGATTTCAAGCCTACCAACTCTAACACATCAATAACAGTATAACCAACCTATGACAAGTCACGAACAATAATTATAATGCAGGTTCTACATAACGATCGACCGGGTCGTTACACCATCACCTCAAAATCAGCTCCAAAAGCGATCAAATTTCAGTACGAACTTCCAGATGATACGATAAGTAATATTTAATAACACCCACTTTGAATCAAACAAGAAATCTTCAAAATAAAAAAAATTAAATTCAAGAGCTTCAAGCTCAACAATATTAGATATTCAAATACACATAAAAATTCAGATCCGTGAAGCTTACTTGGAGGTACTATAAGCAATGTTTTATAGCACCCGCATCGAATCAAATAATAAGTATTCAAAATAAATTTCAAATTCAGGAGCTTCAAGATTAACAATGGTAGGTCTTCATACACACACAAAAATCAGATATGAGAAACTTAATATATAACCACAATAATACATGGATTCAAAAATACAAATAAATATACAAAAAAATATATTAGAAAGAGAATTTTGGAGTGAAACTCATGTACAATAATATGAAATTTTGTCTTTTAAAATTTATATAGAAAATTATAAGAAAAAAGGATAAATGCATGAATTTGTACTGGAATTTCATCATTCAAACAAAGACCAAGTCACATGTGTTTTTTTGAAAGGGGAAAGGAATATTTAGGGTGCGAGACTCTGCTTATTTAGAGAAAATAAAAAGGGAGAGGGGATTATGTAGGCGAGTAAATAGTTTAGACCGTATAGATAGAAAAAGTAAATTCTTTGGGCTAGAATATTAAAGGATAAACAATTTTGATTGATGGGTATAAAGTGAGATTTACCAAAATATAAATTTAAAAAAGGGAAATACAATAACAAAGTGTACCCCAAAAAAAAAAGAGAAGGTATTTGAGGAGAAGGGCAATTAGATTGAAACAGCGTTTGAGCAAATGACGACGCCGTTTGTTGAAAGAATAGACCAAATCCCTTAAACGTGCGCCGAAGTATAAAATGGTCTCATCACACACCTGCGCAAATTAGGGTTCTTCCTCACTTTTAAACGTTGTTCTCTCTGTTTCCAACGGATAATCAATCACAACGCTTTTTGGCGCGTGTTTGTAGATGCAAATACATTGATCTGTTCAATGGAATTTCCAGTAGTGACAAACATTGATGGTGCTCTAGATGAAACCATTGGTTCGTTTCTCTGATACTGTAAGTAATAATTAACACTTTCATTTGTTTGAAATTTTAAGAAATTTAATAAATTTCAATTTGTGGTGCTTTGATTAATGCTTTAGTCACATTGTAAACATTATAGTTTTTGATAGTATTAGTTTCTTAAGTATCACATTAGGGAGATAATTTTCAGGTTTGTAAAAGTTGCGTACTTTTGTGTTGTAGATTTGGAGCTTTTGTTTGGTTTACACTGTGGCAACCTGTGTTTCTTTCTTCACACAGGTTCTAGCTTTTGGGGCGTGGTTCTCCCTGTGTTGTATCAGCTGTTTTAAACTCACCAATTTACATCGTGGTGTACACACATTTATGTGTGTGTGTGTGTATGGGGTTAAAAGGGGGATCTACAATTCTCGCCCTTTGTCCTTTAGAAACTCAAAGGATATTACCTTTAAATTATATGTATTCGAATGGAGAATCAAAGGTAGTTTCGTTGTTTGATTTTGAGTGGAGCTAGTGAAAATAGATGTAATATTATGAGGATAAATGCTTATGTGTGTCAGTTTCTGCCACAGCATGCACATACTAGCTGTGATGCTAGTCTTTTTTCAAAATGAACTTTGAGTTGTTCCATTAGCGCTTCTTTTTGGCTTCTGCTTTGACTGAGTGCCTCTTCTATATTTAGTTTAGTTAGGTCTATATATGTGTGTATTAAGTAACATGATTGGGTGCTGCTTATCTATTGCAACATATTAAACACAACCATTTTGTTGAAGTTTTACAATATCTGTGTGACTTAAAAACTTAGCCATGGTTCTAGGTTTGTAGTGAGCAGTATCGGACAAGTTTATAATGTCTGAAGAGGCTGGGCAAATGATGGTACTTTATGGCGATTCCTCGGATCAGAGATCTCTGTCTTTGGATGATACAAGCAGCACTGAGGAATCACCCGATCAAACAAGGCTGTCTCTGGAGACAACTAATGATGCCGTTCCGTATATAGGACAAAGATTTCCCACTCACGATGCTGCTTATGAATTCTATGCTGAATTTGCCAGAGGCTGTGGTTTTTCAATCAGGCGTCACCGTACAGAAGGGAAAGATGGTGTGGGCAAAGGGCTTACAAGACGCTATTTTGTTTGCCATCGTGCAGGCAACACTCCTGTCAAAGCCGCTAATGATAATAAGCCTCAGAGGAACAGAAAATCCTCCCGATGTGGATGCCAAGCATATATGCGGATAAGCAAGACAACTGACTTAGGAGTGCCTGAATGGAGAGTGACTGGTTTCATGAACCACCATAATCACGAACTTCTAGAGCCAAACCAAGTACGCTTTCTTCCTGCATATCGCAGCATATCAGATTCAGATAAGAGCCGAATTCTAATGTTTGCAAAAACAGGAATCTCAGTGCAGCAAATGATGAGGCTTATGGAGCTCGAAAAGGGTATGGAACCGGGCTTTTTGCCATTTACCGAGAAGGATGTCAGAAATTTGCTTCAGTCATTCAGGAAGGTGGATCCTGAGGACGAAAGCATAGACTTGTTGAGAATGTGTAGAAATATTAAGGAAAAAGATCCCAATTTCAAGTATGATTTTTCACTAGATTCCAACAACAGGTTAGAAAATATTGCATGGTCATATGCCTCATCCATCCAGTCGTATGACGTTTTTGGCGATGCTGTGGTGTTTGATACAACTCATCGGTTGACTGCTTTTGACATGCCGCTCGGAATATGGGTCGGAGTGAACAACTATGGTATGCCATGCTTCTTTGGCTGTGTTCTTTTGCGAGAGGAAACTTTGAGATCCTACTCTTGGTCTTTGAAGGTAAAAGGAGTGAGATTCATGTTGTTAATTTACCTGAACCACTGGCCAATTTGGAGGCCTTTACTTTTACTCAGATCCCTACCCCTCTTTAAATCCCTAACTGCCCCCTCCTCTCCGAAAAGGAAAAAGCATATGGCATCTGGATATCTCATGCTGACTGATTCAAATGCATCCTATGGTTCATGTGCCTGGTCCCGTGCTTTCATGCTTGTGGGATATCAGCATTACCTATCTGCTAGATCAGGCTCTGTAAATTTTTAATAAAATTCAAATGTATGTGGACTTGCAACAGTGAAATTATATCTTGAAACACCGGGAATGTTGATGGTTCTAAAAAGTAGTTTCTATTAGGAAAATGTTTGCACTTATAGTTTTTTTGTTGGCAGGTCTGTTCTTATATCAATCAATTCAAAGAAAAGATCTGATCTTATATCAATCCTTTTGTTATTTCTGTTGATATTTTTCTGTGTACGGTATGAAGGTTTCGATTTAGGAATGTTACAACGCCTCTTACTACCTGCTCCTGCTCCAATAGAAGGAAAAATATTAAATTAGAGAAAATAAAAGAAAATGTACGATAAATATGAAATGATGTCTACAAATGAGTATATTCACAATTTCCACAATCTCTGTTGATATTTGTTTGTTCTCAATTGTCTAAGGCATTCTTGGCGTTCATGAATGGGAAGGCTCCACAAACAGTGCTGACTGATCAAAATATGTGTCTCAAAGAAGCAATTAACTTGGAGATGCCCTCAACTAAGCATGCCCTTTGCATTTGGCTTATCGTTTCAAAGTTTCCATCATGGTTTAATGCTGTTTTAGGAGTGCGGTACAATGATTGGAAGGCTGAGTTTCACCGACTCTATAATTTGGAATCTGTGGAGGACTTTGAATTGGGTTGGAGAGACATGGTGAACTCGTTCGGACTGCATACAAACAGGCATATTGCCAGTTTATTTGCCTTGAGATCAATGTGGGCGCTACCATACCTTAGGAGCCATGTTTTTGCTGGTATGACCACAGCCGGCCACTCAAAGTCAATCAATGCTTTTATCCAACGGTTTCTGAGTGCACAAACCCGGCTAGCACATTTTGTGGAACAAGTATGTAATCTTGAACTTAACTATTATTTTTTATCTTTATTATTCTTGGTAAAATTTGTGCCGAATACATGCTTCTGACCACTTCAAAACCAGATGAGGTTTAGGGACTTGATATCTCTGGTGAAGGTTTATGGGCTTAATATCTGCTACAGAACCAAAGTTTCTCATTGTGTTAAAATTGGCAGGATGTAGAAACACATGCTTGCTTCCTGATAATCTGTATTCTGCGGGATATGCCAGTTCATGACAAATGCCATGAATGCCATGGTTGCTACCCGCATGTTCCCTCCCACCCCTCTCCCTTAGTTATCTTAAGTTATGAATTTGTATGGTTTTACACTTACTTTACTTGATTGGGGCGGGGGGTGTATAGGCAACTTGAGGTCATTGCTGAATGTTAGAGATGGTCGAATAGTTGAAAAATTTGCATGTATACTGCAAAACCCACTCAAGGTGGTAATGATTGGTTCATCATATGTTTTTACAAATTAAAAGTGATCTCTTTTCTTATTTACATAGTTAGCACCTACCTTATGCAACAAAAAAAGGCGGTCTCTATTCTTATTTACATAGTTCGCCCCTACCTTGTAAAAAATCTTTATTTACATAGTTTGCATTATCAGGTTGCTGTTACAGTTGATTTCAAGGATCAAGCAGGAGAACAGCAGACCATGCAACAAAATCTGCAAAATATATGCCTGAAAACAGGCGCTCCCATGGAAGCACATGCTGCTACAGTTCTGACACCATTCGCATTCTCCAAGCTTCAAGAACAACTTGTTTTGGCTGCCCATTATGCATCATTTCAGATGGAAGACGGTTTCCTTGTCCGACACCACACAAAACTCGAGGGGGGCCGGAAAGTTCACTGGGTTCCAAGAGAGGGCATCATAAGCTGCAGCTGCCATCAATTTGAGTTCTCTGGAATACTTTGCCGCCATGCTCTCCGTGTTCTGTCCACAGGAAATTGCTTCCAAATACCAGATAGATATCTGCCGCACCGGTGGCGACGAATCAGTACACCACCAACAAAATCTCTTCAAAATACTCACAATGACCACACTGAGAGGGTTCAGTTACTGCAGAGTATGGTTTCTACTCTAGTAACAGAATCAGCAAAGTCAAGGGAACGCCTTGAGATTGCAACAGAGAATGTTTCAATCCTTTTATCGAGGATAAGAGAACAGCCAATTTGTTCACAAGGTGTTAGAGAGTTGTCCTCAAATCAGAGAAATATTTGACTATAGTTAGAATAGTTTGATTTACATCCAGAATTCTTGTAGACGATAGGTAAAATAGAAATTAAACAGGGGAAACTTGTCTAGCTAGTGTGTAAAGAGTTGAGCTGGCTTGACACCCTTGTATTAAAAATCTGCAAAATGTTTTACGAGACTATGTTACTGTCATTAGATAGTTATCTGATATGTAAAGATTTTTTGCTATAGGGAAAAAACAGGGAAAAGGTGAACCGCTTACTTTATGTAATTGCTTTCGCATTGGAAGATGAAAGTTCTTTCAGTAACAAGGGAAAGAAAAAGAATCAGAATTTTATTGTTCCATGCTTATATTGGTTGTTAGTCTCTGTGCAACTATACAAGTCATTGTTTTCTTACTAGACCTCACAATTTCTATTGGTTTTACGTATTTATTCTATTTTTGTGCAAGTTATTAGCCATTCAAACTTTAGACTTTTAAGTTTTACCCACTGACTCTATAATTTGAAATCTGTGGGAAGACTTTGACTTGGATTGGAGAGATACAGTGAGCTCGTTTGGACTGCAGACTGTAATTAATTAGTTGTCACGACCCAAAAGCAAAAATGTCCTGACCAACACTTTAGTGACCACCTAACACCACTGAGCGAATTGTCAACACCCATAAACGATAAGCAAAACATAAGATATCACTGTTCAGGTATAACACCAACAACAATATACTCAGTATTATCTTACACCGTGAGGTTTGAGGAGGTTAATGTGTATGCAAATATTACCCTTATCTTGTGAGGATAGAGAGATTATTTCCAATAGATTCTCGGCTCAGGAAAGCATAAGCACCACAATAACGAAAATATAGACAAGAAGGAACAATACCAAAAAGCCATATAAAAGCAGAATAAAAACAACAAGACAGTAAGATGATCAATAATGAAAGAGAACAACGGTTAGTCATAAAAACCTATTACCAACAGAAAGCGAGACTGTGCGCCAATACTACTGTTATGACCACTCCAGACTACCTACTCTACTGCCCATCCTATCAAGAGTCATATCCTCGGTCAACTGAAGTTGCGCCATGTCTTCCCTTAGCACCTCTCCCCACCTCTTCTTACGCCCACCTCTATCTCTTCTCTTCGTAAGCCCTCCGTGTCAACCTCTCGCACCTCTTCGCCGGGTGCCCAATGTCAAGGGTCATATCAATATATAATTCTAAGTTGCCCAATTCAATGCTTCTCATTTTTCTTCAAATCCCCATAATTTTGAAAGAAACAAAAAAATTTCCTGAACACAAAAATAAACCATTTACCTTCAATTTCCCAATAACTTGAAACAAACTGAGGAAAACAATACTTCAAAAACTTTTATTTTTTTATAAACCTAGAACAAATTAAACAGCATTAACCATGTCAAATTGTCAACCAACAAAACAAAAAGATTTCTCTGTAACAGTACTTATGCATAAAAAGACACAAACAAGGATAAGTTTGAAGTTGAAACTGTGACAGTACATACATAAATTACTCTATGCAACTCTTGAAAAGTTCCCACCTCATAAACTAGATGTTTTTAATGCTGAACAAGTTCATCGATACAAACAGAGAGAAATAAACACAGATCAAAGTGGCAACAGGAAATTAAGTAAAAAGGCAATAGCCACAAACCAAGAAAATCTATTAATCTGCTCATATAATGTCAGAAAACAAGAAATTAAAATACCACAAACGAATCAACCTACTGCTCATATCATGTCAAAAGAATGAATTAACAACCTATAAACCACCAATTTTTGGATGTAAACTATACAATTGCCCACTAAAAAAAAATCACGATGAACTTTTCTTGACATTCATCCCTTCCGGGCCCCAAATTGTTTCACAAACTTGGGATAGTGGGTCTTCTTTGAAGCTCTTCTTGTTCATGGAGAGGACCCTTTCCCTAAGAAATTTTTTCTTGACACGTAAAACCTTTTCTTTCAGTGACTTAGAGAAGTGTGAAAGAGCCAGATCGTTATAGATCAAGTCAGCAAATTTTTCCCAGGTTGAATCATCATCCATGGGTGGCACTGTAATTGTGCACTTTCTTCATTATGTCCACATCAGTTAAATCCCATGGCTTCTCTAATGGTGACTTTTTCGGTTCAGTAAGTGCCTTGCGTTCTGTTTTCTTCCATTCAGCCGCCATTTTTGTGTTGTTGATCGGAACTTTCTTTTCTGCTTTTCTTGAGAGAGAGATAACAGAGCCGCGCGCGAGAGAGAGAGGAGGGAATTGAATTTTTTCCTTTTGTTTTTTGTTTTTTCAGTCCGATAAACCCAATTACTATCTGGTTTCCATATTTAAATACCCGCCCATTGAATTTCATTTACACGGTAAACTTCTTTAGGCCTCAATTTCTTTTTTCTCTTTTTCAAAATTATTAATGAACATATTTTTTTAAAAAAAAAACAAAAAAAAAATCTCACCCGCTTCAAGCAATGATTTAACAAGTGAAAATATGACAAACTCTTATTTTTAAGTTATCCTCTAAGATCAATATTAGCTCTTGTAGTTAGAGTATTGAATCTGAAACGGTAATTACTATTATACACAGGGAAATAAGGGTATGATATTTTCGAAAATATGAAATCTTACACTCAATTATTTTAATGTGTTAGATTCACCTACAAACACCTATATAAACCGTCACATATATGAATTGTCCCCTCCTAATCAGACGGATTCGATGAAATTACACTAAAAATCATATATGTTAATTCTTTTATTAATTCTTCTGCTAGCCGATGAAAGTATTTTTTTTTATTGGTGGTAAACAGAAGATTTTATTACAACTTACGTAGTAGTACACAGGTTATTCCCGGCCATTCCATTGGGATCGAAACTGGTAGTAGTTACAAAAACACTAAAACTATTAACAACATTAATGTTACCCAAACTTGCTAACTTAGTACAATATTCCTTCGATATCGATCTAGGGTAGGGTTTCCCTACTGCATCATCCCTCAATGTTACCTCCACTATTGGGGTAGGTGCATAATGGATGGGTGTTTTATTCATAGTCCTAAGCTTTGTATTGTCCGTTGCCAAAATATTCGCTACTGAGTTAGCTTCACGGAAGTTATGTCTGAGTAGTGTGGTTCTCAACTGTGTCATTGACCACCTGCATGAAAAGATAATGTTAGTATAGAGATCATTATTAAGAAGAAGTATTACCTCTGATGAGTCCGTTTCAATTTCAAGAGGATGCAACTTAAATTGGGCAGCAATTCTTAAACCTGTTTCCAAAGCTAGCAGTTCCGCATGAGTGTTGCTAATGACATTAGTGAGCCTTTGGAAACCCACGATCCATTGGCCATAACTGTTACGTATTACTCCACCCAATCCACCAGCGTTATTATTCTTATTATAAGCACCGTTGCTATTAAGTTTGTAAGAGCCTGTGGTGGGATTTTGCCTAGAGATATTGATTTTTTTTATGTTAAGGGAGGGATTGTAGGTACCCGTAAGGTGTTAGAATTCGGCTTCTTTGTTAAGGGATTCCGTGACTGAGATAACCTTTGACAGATTGTTAATGTTATTATTATTACGATTAAGCCAAATGCTCTAAATTGCAAAAGGATAAATGTCCTCCCAATCTAAACCAGGGAATATTTTAGCAGGAAGCATGGGTCTAATCGAGTCTAGCCAATGAAAGGTTGTTGAGTTTTGGGGGGTGGGGATACCTAGTCTTTTCCGGAATCTTTTAGCAATGTGACAAGTTATAAAAATATGGGTTATATCCTCTTTATCTTTTCGACAAGTTGGGCATAAGTCATTAATGTTAATCCCTATGTTAAGGAGATATGACCTAGTGGGGGAGCTTACGATGATAGCAGAGCCATAGGAAGAAACTAATCTTTCTAGGCATTTTTAGTTTCCAAATCCAGGAGATATTGAGGAGAGGATCCTTAACAATGTTTAGAAGACTTATGGCTGATTTAGTACTAAATATACCGTTAGTCGTAGGATGCCAATATGGGTCTCTCTTGGTGCTTGGCCTATCTATTAGAATACTTTATATTGCCTCTTTGATGTTACTGGGGATGGAAAAAGAGAGGCTGTCAAAATCCCACTTATTGTCTACTAGGATATCCTTTACTAGCATGCTTTCTTCAGAAAGAGTCATGGGGCCTTAGATCAGAGTTCTAAGCGGGGGGAGGTCGGGAATCCACCTATTACCCAAAGGTTGACTCTTTCACCATTACCTATATTCCATGCTAAGCCTTTTATGCAAAGACTCCATCCATTCACTATATTCTTCCATATGAAAGAGAGTTTTGCAGGGAAGCTTTATTGGAGTAGTTACTAATAAGGACCTTGGCCCAGGGGCCCGTTGTATTATTATAGGGACGCCAAGTGAGGCTGGATAGGGAAGCTTTATTTTTAATATCCGCTTTGACTAAGCCAATTCCCCCTAATTCTTTAGGAGTGGTGACCCTATCCCAATTAATATAGATTTTTTTCCGTGGTAGTTCCCCCTAGGAAATTCCTCTGGAGTCGATCAATACTTTTTAGGGTTTGTTTGGGAAGGTGGAAATATTGCATTGCATGATTAGGAATAATACTAAGAGTGGATTGAATTAGAATTGCTCGACCTGCTAGGTTTAGGCAATTAGTCTTCCAATTAGCAAGTTTAGATCTCATGTTATCTAGAAGATAAAGGAAGTCCTTGTGTTTTGGCGCTTTATCTAGAATTGGGAACCCTAGATATTTACCAAAATTTTTGCTAATAGCGATGTTAAACATTTTCGAAACTTTTTCCTAGAGGGGTTGAAGACAATTATTAGAAAAGATGATCTTTGACTTAGTGTAATTTATTTTTTGTCCTGATAATTTGCAGAAAGTAGAGAGGGTCTTTAGAATGGTATCATAAGTTTTATCGTTTACTAATGCCATTACTGTAATGTCGTCGGCAAAGAAAACATAGGAGAGGTCAGGACATTTTGGATTTAATTTAATGGGGTCCCAATTCATGCAATCGACTTGGTCATTTATGTATCTGGATAACATTTTTATGCAAAGAACGAATATGTAAGGAGAGAGAGGGTCTCCTTGACAAATTCCTCTAGTAGGCTTGAAATAATTCATTTGAGTGCCATTGACTAAAATGCCAATACTACTAGTGGTAATACAACTCATAAATGAGGTTGGTGATCTTAGGAGGAAATTTAAAGTAAGCAAGAGTTCTATAAATGAAAGACCATTCCATATAATCGAAGGTCTTTTTTAAGTCAAGTTTAATTATCATGTTGGCTCTGGCCCCTTTTATTTTTTTAAATTTATTGATCACTTCCTGAATGATGATACTATTATCACACGCCCTTCTATTTTTAATAAATCTAGTTTGAAAAGGGCTTATGGTTTCGGGAAGGAATGGCTTAATTCTGTTTACAATTATTTTTGTAATGACTTTATAAATCATATTACAAAGGCCTATTGGCCTAAATTTTTTTAGAAGGTTAGCGTTAGGAATTTTAGGGATTAGGAAGAGGTGAGTATAGTTTAGGTGTTCAAGAATTCTTTTTTATTCAAAAATTTCTTTCACATATGTTGTAACTAAGTTCCCTACCATGTACCAAAATTTTTGATAGAAAAAGGGATGTATGCCATCCCGGACTGGGGCTTTTAAATGTTTAAATGAGAAGATGACATTTGAGATTTCTTGATTAGTAACGGGATTATCAAGATTAATAAGGTTCAGATTATCGAACGATTTTGAAGAGTTATTGATATCTGTCCTAATAGAGGATAAAAGGGAGGTGGTAAATATGTTGTTAAGAACTAGAAAGTGTGTTTAGAAATTTCAGAGGGGTTGTCTATCCAGCTACCATCTTCATTTTTAAAGTGAGATATTTTATTATGTCTTCTACGGATTAGCGTCGAAATGTGGAAAAATTTTGTGTTGGCTTCGCCATTATTGAGCCAATTGACTCTTGACCTAAGTGTCCAAAAATTTTCCTCCAATCTAAGAATCTCATTGTACTCTTTTATAAGTTGATTTTCTAGGTTTAGGAGGAAATTGCTTCTAGGGTGATTAATAGAATTTTGGATGCCCTTAATTCTTGATAGGAGGGTTCTCATTTTCCTGAAGATGTTTCCAAAAACCTCTTTGCTCCATTTAGAAGTTTCTAGTTGAAATATTGGAAGAGCCTCTTCAAAAGTTCTATTATGCCAACAATTTTTTACTATATTAGGAAATTGAGGATGTGAGCACCACATCGATTCCAGTCGGAAAGGCCTAGATCTTTGTGGGGTGAATTTGAGATTAAGTCTAATAAGAAGCAGGTTGTGATCATATTAAGTTCTAGGCAAGTGGTCCACTATTGAATTCAGGTATAGATTTATGCAGCTCTCATTTACGAAACATCTATCTAGACATTCCACAATAAGACCTTGACTCTTTTTCCTATAATTAGTCCAAGTGTATTTGGGACCTTTGAAACCTAGGTCAAATAGGTCATAATTTTTAATCAGATTCCAGAGCTTAGAGGTTCTATTGAAATTTACTGATCGACCCCCTCCATTTCTCATCCGATGAGAAGACATCATTGAAGTCACCTGTTACTAGCCAGGGGACTTTGTATTTTTCATAAAGTTTTCTTAGGTTATGCCACATTAAACTACGTGTATTAGTGTCTGTACTAGCAAAGATTGTACTCACAAGCCAATGGTTTTGATTAGGGAGTACCTTGATCATAACGTGAAAATCTCGATCCTCTCTAACAACCTCCTCAACTGAGATCATGTTGTGCATCCACATGATAGCTATTCCTCCAGAACGGCCATCAACAGGAATTTCCACCATATCAGAGAAGTTGAATTCATGTTGAAGACCAACATGTTTATGCAAGCGAGTTTCTAAAAGAGCAACCAAACAGGGCCAATGGTTATCGATGATTTCTCTAAAATTCCTATGGAAGTTGGCATTGTTAGCTCCTCTCAAGTTCCAAACTACAAAATTAATTGGGTGTGTCATTTGGAAAGGCTGTCTGTTGTGGTTCTCCTCCAAACGTGAATGTGGGTCTTCCCTCAGGGTGGGGTTGAGCACCACTGCATACTTTCCCGCTGCTGGGCTTAGTGGGGGCCTGATATCCATTGTGCATTTGAATAATGCTGCTGGGCAACTGATTATAGACTTCTTCTCGAGCCTCTCTTTGTAGAGCAAGATTGCTATTTCTCTGAGGCTTTTGAACTCTATTCGAGATTCCCTTAAAGGCCTTGCTACTGCCTCCACTTGCTCTTATGGTGGATTTCCCACGTTTAATACGTTTGGAGGTGGATGTATATCCATTGGAGCATGGTTCTCCTGATTCTGGGGCATCACATGGTTGTTCATTTGTTGAGTTAGATCGGCTGGTTTCCAAGCTATGAAGATTGGGTTAGTTTGATTCTGTGGTGGGAAGAAGGGTAGGTTTTGAAGAGGTTGATTCCCATAGATTGGGTTGAAGTGTGCTGGGAGACCCCATTGGCCTTGCATGGCTTGGATGAGCATTTGGGGTGATGGGATTCAAGATGTTTGTCAGCCAAGCTTAGTTGAAATAATTGTTCATTTCTAATTGCATGCCTTCCATGATCAGCTGGGCTAGAAAATTTGAGTTCTAGAGTACGATGACAACCTCCTGATCTTCTATTTGTAGGATGAAGGAAGTTGCATGCCCCAAAATTCCCCTTTCTAACCAGTATTGAGGTTGGTGGTTCATGGGAAGGAGAGTGGTTGAGTAGATGAGGGTGTTGTTGTGAGGTGGGAGAGGAGGAAGATTGTTCATTTGTGGTTGATTCAAGTGGGGGATTCTGTGTAAGTTTGTTCTCCTTGTGGCTTTTTAGGGCACTTGAATAATATTTTGAGAGCAAGATATGGAAGATTTATTATCGATTTGCATGGATTCTAAATGGGTTGCGTAAGTTTTATATCTTTTGATGGAGAGGGAATGTCGTTGGCCATTTGTTGCAAAGGAGAAGGGGTTTTGCATGAGGTTGTTTTCTTGTTGTTTTTGTAAAAAACCGTGGGTCATGGGTGGTATTGGGGTTTCGTGAGATATCAAGTGGTTAGTAGGGTTTTTGTTTGTTAAATTGTTAGCCACGTGGAGAGATTGGACTCACATGCAGTCTGGATTTAGCATAGGAATTGTCGAAGGTAGAGTTTGCCTGTTTTGCATTGAACCCATGTTTTGCAAAATAACAGTGTGTGTCAGAGGGTTAGTATCTGTCGTGTTTAGAGTATCAAATTTTTTATCAATGTCTAATTTAAAATTTTTATTATTAGGGAAAGGTGTTGAGTTTAAGGAGTTTTTTTCTTTGTAAATAAGGTTTTGGGTATTAATATATCTTCCAGTTGTTGCGTTGAAATTTTTTGCCTTAATTCCAAAGCCATCTCTTGTATATGATTTTTATTGGGGTTTTTTGAGGGTAGGTTGTATTTCTTAGAAAGATCTTTACGTCTCGAGAAAGAAACAACCTTCTATTGATCTTCCACATGGTGTTTGGAGGATTTTCTGTGTATTTTGGGGAAGTGGTAGTTGGATATTTATAGTTGTAGCTACAATTGGCTTTTATGTGACCTAATCTACCGTACCCTTTGCAGAGAAAATTTCCGCCTTCGTAATGAATAAATTGCTTATGAGAACCGATATAGATGAAAGGTCTGACTGGATTTTCTAGAGGTAATTCAACACATAATCTAGCATATCTACCTCTTAAGGTGGCCGATGTGCAATCATAGATTTTTTAGTAGTTTACCAATTTTGTTACCAACCTGGATGGTAGTATCATAAAATTCTGTGGGGATTTGGGGTAGTCTTAACCAAACAACGAAAATGTTTAATTTCTCATTTGAAGAAACGAACTTAGGAGTCCATTTTTTAACTGACAAATAATGTCCATTAATGAACCATGGTCCTTGGTGAAGGGCTTTGGCCATATTGGCTTCGTGGGAAAATTTAACAATAACGAAATCATTACCAAGGTCAATGAGAGGAAATTGTTCTGTTCCAATTCTCAATGATCTTCTTTTAAGATACTGGTGAAAGATACGCTTACCAAATAACTTGATAATAACTGAAAACTTCAATGGCTCATATAGACGTTGCAAATCTTCTAGAGAGAGAACGATTTTGTTATCTTTGCTTATTGGCTCACCCTGTTGGTGAATATCTGGCTCGATCTCATGGTCATCATTTGATATTTGGAAGGAGGAAACTTGTTGCCCATGGATGAGGTTAATTGGGTCTGGGGACATGAGTTTTTCTTTAAAGGAAGGTAGCCTTTTTTCTGCTAGAGATATAGCTTCAATAAATGGATAGGGAGGTTTTGGGGGTATAGAGGTGTCCATTAGGGAGTGATCTGGAGTCGGTTGTGACATGAATGGGGAAAAAATTAAGTGGTTTGGAAGTTAGAGAGAAGGGAGAGCTTCTCGCTCTAAACTTTAGCGTAAAGATCCCACTAATGAAAGTAATTAGTAGCATATAACAACTAGACGATAAAGAAACGGAAATTGCATCAACCAAATTTGATTTTTTTTAAAAAAGGAATCAAAATATGCAATATGCATGAAACTTGAAAGTAAAGTACTATTCATACCAACATCCGGTATCGGATAAGATGATTATACATGTAGACAATAAATTTGCGCCGAGAAAATAAAATCAAAATCGAAAATATTGCAAAAATCGTAGTATTGATTTCATGTAATATGAGTGTACAATCTTTAGTAATCCTCTTATTCTTCTTTTCAGTAGTAAATAAATTTAAGGGACTTTGAGCTTGATCTCGAATTCGAATTTTTTGTCGCGAACGATAATCTTTTATTCAACTAACACGAACTTTGATTTGAACTCGTACTCTTTGAATATTGTTTTGTTCTTCGTTCTTGATTTTGAACTTGAGTTCTTGAACTTGAACTTGATTGCTTGAAGCTTGAAACGTGTGGAGGAATTTGTAGTGTTTGATTGATCTTAAGCCATGTTAACCATCACACAAACATAGAGAGGCTGTTTCCAGTTTTAACAACTTTAATCACCTATGGCTTGCCTAGGCGTGGGACAGTGCTCAGTAGTTACCAGGATTATTAAAGAAACGGTTAAAAGTTGTTTTGCCTAAACATGTTGTTCTTAGGCATTGCAAAAATACAAAATTGTTACCAGTTGTTTGGAACACATGGTGAAACTGTTTTAGGCCCTTTTTCGTGCATCAGTAATTAAACTAGGTGTAGAATGAGACCCTAAAACATGATATCTAATATGCACATATAGAGATGCAGAATGGCTTGTATGCAGCATTCCTAGGCAAGATTTCTAAGTGTACACAACATGATTGCAGAGCTTCCTAAGGCAAGATTTCTAGATGCACCACAATATTACAACATTATTAGACCTAATTTACATGAGTAGCAGATTTATATTAACGTTTATCCTAGAACAGGATTTTCTAAGTGATAAACAATAGTACCAAAATGAGATGCTGAAACAGTAGACGTAAAACCTAGGAAGCATGATATCTAATGCATGATATGCTTTGCAAACATTAGTCCTAAACATGATTTGTATTGCGTGTATAGGAAATGTAAACCTAGAAGCATGGTATCTACCCTTTAATAACTATAGCATGCATATTACCCCTTCCTTTTTCACTATCCATCCCTAGAGTTGTTTACAATAATTATTGCAAACCGTTTGCATGAATTACATAATTAAAAAAAGAAGAAGTTATACTATAAGGAGCCTACTGATAGGCCCAGAATCTCTAGAATACCTCAATGCCATTGGTTCAAAACCTTTCACATGATCCGGGTGTGTCAGAGTTCCCTAAGGATCTCAAGGGATCCCGTGCAGTGCACACACCCAGATTCATAACCAAACTGAGTAAGTGCAGTGTGGAAGAGCCAACCCTAATGTGTTAGAGTTCAGAGAGAGATCATATGGGTACCTAAGCAGTCACACATTAGAGGGGAAGAACCTAGACTTCTAAGAGTATATGTGAGAGTGCTTGACATAGTTTCGAAAGAATTGATTTGAAAACAGTTTGAAAATCATCAGTCTGAAATCAGTTTTTGAAGAACAACAGAAGAGTTTGCTCTTAGTGAAAAAAATAGTTTGGGAAGAAATGGAGTAGAACAATCTCAGAACCAGAACAACACACATAGTTCAGTGAAACAAACACAAACAGGGAATAAGGGATTGGGGACAAGTAGATTGCTCTTGAAAGCATATTTGCATACAAGTTAACACCAGAGGAGTATTAAGGTATTACATACTTATACATAACTCAGATAGTCATAGCAATAGTCTATCACAAAGTGTTCATGCTAGGAACTTAGTAGATTAAGATTGGGGGGGGGGGGGGCTAAAGAGTTACACATTAGGTTTAGGGGGAGGGTTCAGGATTACATAGTAACTAGGTGTCATGTGCTTATAATGTGTTGGGAATTAGGGGGTAAGGCAGAATTGTAATTACATATGTAAGAAAGCAGTAGACATGCTGGAATAAAGGGGAGGGGTAATCACATGATGAAATAGGCATGCTAATTGCAAGGTAAACAGCAGAACCACAAATAGAAGCATAAGAGAAACAAAAGGAAGTGCAATATAAACAGAAACATATTGTTTTGGATGCTGTAAACTTAAACTGAAAACATACCAGTTGAATGAAAGAATGAGTGCAGAGTGAAGAGCAGTAAAGTGAAGAGAAGTAGAGCAGAAGTGTGTAGAGAAATAGAACAGTAGAGCAGTATAATCACTCAGTCTTGGCTTTCAGCCGACTGACTAGCAAGTAAACAACAAGAGAAGTAAGAGAGTATGTGTGTGCGTGTAGGAGAGAGCTTAGAATAGTGTAATTGTTCGTGTGTTATGCTAAAGAGAGAGTAGAGTATTTATAGTTTTGAAAACGAGTAGGGAAATAAGGTAACAAGAACTAATTTGCCACAATTATAGAAATAATACCAAATCAGAATCAATTAAGACACGGGCTCCTTTTAATTAGGGATTTATAGTTCAAACGGGTATAAGTTGTATCAAACAAGGAAAGGAATCAATTATAAGATTGATTCTACCATAATAGGAGTGGTAAAGTATATGATATGCAATTAAGTCTAAGTACATAATACATAATCAAGGAAAGTATATGTCAAATAATTAACAACATATTTGTGCACATAAATAAGGTAGAATACAATTTTAATTCTGGAAAGTAATCAAAAGAATTACGGATGAGACTGAAAATAACAGGGAATCAATACTAACTAAGGAAAATATCACACAAGTAAGGAAGCAATTCAAAATCAGTAAAGATTTATAGGGAAAATATACAAAATTACCGCTTTAAGGAAAATATCATAATTCTGAGGAGAATACATAAGACCAATATAGATTATCGAAGTTAGACCTAACAAACGATAAATAACACATATTGAACAAAATCAGAGAAATTTTAAGCAAGCAATTAGAGAAATAGTAGAAGATCGAAAACCCTAACAACAAATTAAAGCGAGAATCACAAAGAATACATGGATAGATTCATAAGAAACAAACGCACATGAACATATAATCAAAGACAAACTTGAAAATTAGGGCTTTTTAGCATAATAACTCAGATGACAAGAAATAATAAGAGAATCATTCAAACACAGTAAAAATCACTAAGAATCAGAAGAAGAATATTTTTGAAAGGGGTCAAGAAACCCTAATTCAAAAGTGAAGAAATTGTTTGAAAAATAAGGAGATTTTTGAGGAAAACATGTGAGAGTCTTAAAATACACATAGATATACTACAAATCTAAAAAGACCGGACGATTTTGAAGCTAGGGTTTACAGAGAAAACCCAGAAAGAAGAAGAAAACTTAAATATTACCGGCGTTTAGCTGGAAAATGCAAAGATCTTACTCGAACGACCATAGGTGGTTGAAAAAGATGGCATGAGACCGGATATGGGAGTGAACCGCCTCTGGCTCACTTGAGAACCTCCACCGGTGACACATGTGTGAAGGATGGAGCCATAAGGTCGAAGAGAGGTGGAAACTTCATGGTTTCCGGCGAGGAGGTGGTTGGAGAGGGGAGAGACAGAGCTCAAGAGACGAAGGTTCTAGAGAGAGGTGAGAGTATTCAGAGAGATAGGTGAGAAGTGAGATTGGGGAAAATGAAACGGGGGGGGGGGGGGGGGGGGGGGAGGGGTAGTCTTTTAGGCTTAATATGGTAAGGATTAATCTGGGTCGTTGATTTGAATTAATCAACGGAGGGATTGGGCTGGGTAGGATTTCAAGTTTGGGTTAGGTAACTGGGCTAATTTATTAGGTTAGGGGGCCGGGTTAATTAGGCTAGAATTGAAATTTAAAAATGGCTAATTGTTAAATACCCCATAAAATAGATAAATAATTTATAAAAATAGCTAATAATTATAAAAAATGAAATTGATAATTAATAGATTAAATTAAAATGATTAATTAGTATTTAAAATAAAAATGACTAATTATTGAGTAAAAATAGCACAAAATATATAATTAGGCTATAATTGCAAAGTTATTACAATTATAACCAAATAGTGCCAATTTGGCTAATTTGTGAAATAAATTTGGTCTTAATAGGACCTAAAATGATATACTAAATCAATAAATATTTTTGAAATCATAATTAATGCAATTTATAATTAATTATTAGAGATAAAAATACTGGATAAATTAGAATAAATTAATAAAAATTTGGGAAAATTATAGAAAAATACCAATTGTTATAAAAACTGATTTTGAAGGTATATATGCAAGTTTAAAATAATTTGAGGAAAAATTGGGTATCAACAGCTACCCCTCTTTACTCGGAAAGGATGAAAGAGTTGTCGGGTAAAGATATGATGGCCAATTTTGACCGAGCGAAACGGTTTGAAGAGATCTAGGCTGCACCCTGGTTTCTGAGTTGCCTATATATCCCTGGTTTTACAGGAATCAGGCCGTATGTAGTTCAGGAGTCATCGACGAAGTACACCGATGAAGTTTTACAAAAACGGACGCAACATACAAGGCTGGATGAATAAACAGTTTACGGGAATGGTTAGGAGAACTGGAGCGGGACCGCTCCTACTAGGGTAGCCGTTGCTCGCCGGATTACCTGCAAAGAAGCAATACAAGCATATATTGAGTGTAAAATTTAAACATGATGCAAGTTCCCCTCGGACCATGAATGCTCTCTTCAAACGATTAAGGATGACGTCCTCATACCATGACGTCCTGGGCCATGAATTGTTTGATGCAGGATTCACAGGCAATAAAATGATGTTCTCGGGCCCTGAGGATGGTGCTTCCGAACAATGACGCCTTTGAATAATGATATGCAGAATTGAGAGAGATCCTCAGGCCATGACATGATGTTCTCGGGCTATGAAGATGGTGCCTTCGAACGATGACGCCTTTGGACAGGTTGGCGATATTTCAGCCCATGAAAATGCGATAATATGATGCAGACAATACAGAGCTTAGTCTTGCAAATTGAAGGGCAGAGCTTAGCCAGTAAGAAAAACGAAATAAATAGGGCTTGAGACATCTTTTAGTCTCGATGAAAAAGGTAAATTGAAGGTAGAGTATGACCCCGGAAGGCAGAAAAGTAGCCTTATGCAAAGGGAGGTAGAGCGTAACCTCGAAAGGCAGAAAGGTAGCCTTATGCAGATGCAGATGGAGACAATGCTTAGTCTCGGAAGGCAGAACGGTAGCCTTATACAGATGCAGATGGAGGCAGTGCTTAGTCTCGGAAGGCAGAAAGATAGCCTTATGCAGATGCAGATGGAGATAGTGTTTAATCTCGGAAGGCAGAATGGTAACCTTATGCAAATGCAGATGCATATGGAGATAGAGCATAGTCTCGGAAGGGAGAAAGGTAGCCTTATGCATGATGGAAGGCAGAATAGTAGCCTTATGCAGATGCAGATTGAGGTAGAGCTTAACCTCAGAAGGCAGAAAGGTAGCCTTATGCAGATAGAAGAAGAGCTTAACCTCAGAAGGCAGAAAGGTAGACTTATGCATATGCAGATGGAGGTATAGCTTAACCTCGGAAGGCAGAAAGGTAACCTTATGCAAGTTAAGTAAATGATAACGGAGATTCTTAGCTGATAATAAATTGTGGTTTTATGACCGTTGTGAGCGTTGTGATTTTGGAGCATCGTTTTGTTTGTGCTGATAATAAATGTTGGCAGATGAGACAGTTTTGAGAATCGTATCTTTGAACAATATCTATCCTTTGGGCGGAGAGTGTGTTTTGGGCCTTTGCCATCTTTTGTGCCTGCATCCAAAGAAAAATTGTGAGTTCTGTAAATGGGGGAGGTTAGTTCGCATCCCTACTTGCTTCGCCTGATTTTTCCGTCTTGATCTGATGATACCATTCATATCATTGGGGTAGAATTTGTTAAACAAATATGTTTTCAAGAGTAAGCATGCGTGATTTATATATATATAATATAAACATATAATTTAAAATAGTTTTAGATGAACCGACGATCGTGACACGATTCAAGACATTACAACCCCTCCTGCTACGGAATTTTGAGGGTCCTCCTCAAAACTCTGCCCCAGTTTGATGGGTTGATGTTTCTGATTGTTACTCGTGTGGCGATCGGCTGAACTTACTTCGGAATGTTGAGGGTCCTCCTCAAAATTCTGCCCCAGTTTCCAATTGCGAGGAAAATGAAATTTTTATTGAATTGTGACCGAACCCATAGGGCTGCCTACGTATCCCCTCTTAAACGGGAATCAGGTCAAGCATAGTTCAATTTACATCACATAAGGAAATAATAAATATTAAACATAGTAGCGCTTGACTGCATCTGAATTGATCGGTTTTGGAAAGACTTCTCCGTCCATCTCTGCAAGTATGAGAGCTTCTCCTGTTAGTACTCGGTGAACCATGTACGGACCTTGCCAGTTAGGAGATAATTTCCCTTTAGCTTCATCTTGATATGGAAAGATCTTCTTCAATACCAGCTCCCTGGTGTGAACTGTCTTGGTTTGACCTTTTTGTTGAAAGCTCGGGTCATTCTATTTTGATAATGTTGGCCATGGCATACTGCATTCATTATTTTTCCATCTATGAGGGCTAGTTTCTCATAACGGCTCTTTACCCATTCTGCGTTGCTGAGCTCAACTTCTTGTATGATTCTTAAGGAAGAAATTTCTACTTCAGCGGGAATGATAGCTTCTGTACCATAAACCAGCATGTAAGGGGTTGCCCCGGTTGATGTGTGGACTGTGGTGCGGTATCCCAGCAAAGCGAATGATAAGTTCTCGTGCCACTGCTTGTGCTTTTCTATCATCTTCCTTAATATCTTCTTGATGTTTTTGTTGGCGGCTTCTACCGCTACATTCATCTGAGGTATGTAGGCTATGGAATTCTTGTGCTTGATTTTGAAAGTCTCACACATAGCCTTCATCAGGTCGCTGTTGAGGTTGGAACCATTTTCGGTAATGATTGATTCTGGAACTCCGAACCGACAAACAATGCGGTCGCGGACAAATTCTGCCACGACTTTCTCAGTCACTGCTTTGTAGGATGCTGCTTCGACTCATTTAGTGAAATAATCGATTGCTACCAGGATGAACATGTGTCTGTTGGAGGCGGTAGGCTCGATTGGTCCAATAACGTCTACTCCCCAGGCGACGAATGGCCATGGTGAGCTTGTTGTATTGAGCTCATTTGGAGGTACCTTTATCATATCTGCGTGTACCTGACATCGATAGCATTTTTTGACATACTGGATGCAATATGTTTCCATAGTCATCGAAAAATAACCCGCTCTTAGTATCTTCTTAGCCAGAACAAAACCGTTCATATGCGGGTCGCAGGCCCCGGCATGAATCTCTTCCAGTAGCTTGGATGCTTCCTTTGCGTTGACACATCTTCATAATCCCAAATTAGGAGTCCTCCTATACAGGATTCCTCCATTGTGAAAGAAGTTGTTGGACAGTCTTCGAAGTGTGCGTTTCTAAGTATGATTTGTAAACTCTGGGTACTCTTCTTTTGCTAAGTACTTCTTGATATCGTGAAACCAAGGCTTTCCGTCTGCTTCTTCTTTAACGTGAGCACAATAAGCTGGTTGGCTATGGATCTTCACTGGAATGGGATCAATGAAATTCTTGTTTGGATGTTGTATCATAGATGACAGAGTGGCCAATGCATCGGCGAACTCATTTTGGATTCTGGGGACATGCCGAAAGTCTATCTTCGCGAACCTCTTTCTCAATTCCTGCACTTGGTGCAGATACGACAGTATCTTGGAGTTCTTGGTAGCCCATTCTCCTTGTGCCTGATGTATAAGCAAGTTTGAATCACCAATCACTAACTACTCTTGGACGTTCACGTCAATGGCCATGTTGAGCCCTAAGATGCAGGCTTCATATTCCGCCATATTGTTGGTGCAGGGGAATATGAGTTTGGCAGATACCAAATAATGTTGGCCATTTTCTGATATTAGGATAGCTCCAGTGCCGACCCCTTTGAAATTTGCCGCTTCGTCTAAGAATATTCTCCAATCGTCATAGGATTCTGCAATGTCCTCTCCTATGAATGATACTTCTTCATCGGGAAAATACGTTTTCACGGGTTCGTATTCTCCATCCACGGGGTTCTCAGCAAGATGGTCTGCCAATGCTTGTCCTTTGACTGCTTTCTGAGTCACATAAACGATGTCAAACTCAGTTAGCAGGATTTTCCATTTGGCCAACTTGCCAGTGGGCATGGGCTTCTGGAAGATGTACTTCAAGGGATCCATCCTTGATATGATATATGTAGTATAGGAACAGAAGTAATGCATAAGCTTCTGGGCTTCCCAATTCAAAGCACAACATGTACGTTCTAGTAGAGAATATCGAGCATCATATGGAGTGAACTTCTTGCTCATATAATAAATGAACTGCTCTTTTGTTCCTGTTTCATCGTGCTGTCCCAGAACGTAGCCGAAATCTCCATCTAACACTGCAAGGTAGAGTAGTAAAGGTCTACCTGGCTTAGGTGGTACTAGGATGGTGGTGTTGACAAGTACTCCTTGATCCTGTCGAAAGCCTTTTGGAAATTGTCGGTCCATTTGGTTGCAACGTCCTTCTTTAGTATCTTGAAGATCGTCTCACATATAACTATAGACTGTGCTATGAACCGGCTGTTGTAGTTAAGACGTCCCAGGAAACTCATCACATCTTTCTTGTTCTTTGGCGGTGGTAATTCTTGAATGGGTTTGACTTTTGACGGATCCAGTTCTATCCCTCAACGGCTTACAATGAACCTGAGCAACTTCCCAGCAGGAACCCCAAATGCACACTTCGCAGGGTTTAGTTTCGGATTGTATTTTCGTAACCTATTGAAGAACTTCCTCAGATCTTCTATGTGGTCGGTAGCTTTCTTGGACTTTATAATAACATCATCCACATAAACCTTGATCTCCTTGTGTATCATATCATGGAAGATAGTGGTCATAGCTCTCATATATGTGGCCCCAGCGTTCTTTAGGCCGAACGACATCATCTTATAGCAGTACACTCCCCACAGCGTAATGAAAGCCGTTTTCGCAGCATCTTCTTCATTCATCTAGATCTGATGGTAACCAACAAAGCAATCCATGAATGACTATAGTTCATGCTTGGCGCAATTGTCGATCAGGATGTGTATGTTTGGCAAAGGGAAGTCGTCCTTCAGACTGGCCCGATTGAGATCCCGGTAGTCGACATAGACTCTAACCTTCCCATCTTTCTTCGGCACTGGCACGATATTAGCTAACCATATCGGATATTCCACTACCCTGAGTGCTTTGGCGTTGATCTGCTTGGTGACTTCTTCCTTGATTTTCAAACTCATGTCAGGTTTGAATTTTCTGAGCTTTTGCTTGACTGGAAGACACATTGGATCAATTGGTAATTTGTGAGCAACAATGGACGTACTCAGGCCAGCCATGTCGTCGTACAACCATGCGAATATATCCTCGTACTCCTTTAGAAATTCTGTGTATTCTTTCTTTTCTTACAGCGACAAGTGAATGATGATGCGAGTTTCCTTGACATTTTCTGAATCTCCCAAGTTGACGACTTCGGTCTCGTCTAGGTTGGAATTAGCTGTGTTTTCAAAATTCTCGACTTCCTTGACGATTTCTTCAGGTATATCATCTTCTTCTGAATCAACGTCCGTTTGTTGCGTTATCTTGTTGCATGTCACATTCATCGTTTCATCAAGACAAGTAATAGTAGTGCTGTATAGATAAGGTAATGAGAGAAAATGATAGTAATAAATATTGATTCATAAAATTTAAAAGGTGCTTTAGATAAATTGAACAAGTGTTTTGAACATTGAAGCTCTTATTACAGTAATTGAAAAATGTGGAAAAGGAAACCATTTAGTAAAAGACAATGAACACCTGGTGGTCCAATTCTTGAGGGAGGCTCCTCTGCTCATGGTTTGGATGAAGGGCCCTCCTATCGCTCCTCCTTGAGAACTACACAACAATCCATGTCATTGTCTTCCAAGAACAAGTTCCTCAATGCTGCAAGTGCCTCTTCTTCCTTTGACCCATAGATAATGCCGCCCTGCTGAAAGGTCTGCTCCAGATGCGGTATTGGCTGCTCCAAAGGGTAATAGGAACCTCGCCAAGGTGGCGACCAGTTCTTGAATACTTCCCAAGTATATTCGTATCCTAGACCGAAGGTGGTGCCATGTTTCTTGATCTTTATGGGTTTGGATATTCCTTGGAGGTTCTTGCCAAGCCCTTTACCTGTCTCATACCCTCTCCAGTTCATCAAGCTCGCTGTTGATACCTGTTTTTCCTCAAATTATTTATAAACTTGCATATATATACCTTCAAAATCAGTTTTTATAATTATTGGCATTTTTCTATAATTTTCCCACATTTTTATTAATTTATTCTAATTTATCAAGTATTTTTATCTCCAATAATTAATCATAAATTGCATTACAAATGATTTCAAAACATTTCTTGGTTTAATATATCATTTTTGGTCCTATTAAGATTTAATTATTTCATAAATTAGCCAAATTGGCATTATTTGGCTATAATTGCAATAACTTTGCAATTATAGCCTGATTACATATTTTATGTTGTTTTTACTCAGTAATTAGTCATTTTTATTTTTAATACTGATTAATCATTTTAATTTAGTCTATTTAGCATCAATTTCATTTTAAATAATTATTAGACATTTTTTATTAATTATTTATCTATTTAATTGTGTATTTAACAATTAGCCCCTTTTGCATTTAAATCCTAGCCCAATTAATCTGACCCCTAACCCATTAAATTAGCCCACGTACTAGGCCCAATACCCTAATGACACCCGACCCAATCCCCCATTCAATCTGAGCCGTTGATTATTTCAAATCAACGACCCAGATTAACCCTTTCCTCAATTAACCCCTAAAGACTACCCCCTCTCCATTCATTTCCCCCGCTTCATTTCTCTCACCGTCGCTCTATCTCCCTCCCTCTGGTTCTCTCTAGAACCTTCCCACTTTCCCCCGTCTGTTGAGTTCTGTCTCCCTTTTTCGGGCACCTCTCTTGCCGGAAACCATGAGTTCTCACCACTCCTAGCCTATGTCTCTCCTCCACACCGGCTTGACACTGTCCTGAGGCCCTTAAGAGAACCTGGAGCGTTTCAACTCCCACCTATGTACTTTCATGCCGTTTTCCATCCATCTACGGCCGTCCGAGTAAGATTTCTTCATTTTTGGCTAGAACCAGTGGTTCTTTAGCCGATTTCCCTTCTCCTTGGGTTATCTCTCAGAAACCCTAAACTATTAGCTCTTTATTTCATAGATCTATGATAGATCTGGGTATATTCTGAGCTATTTTGTTGTTTTCCTGAAATATTTTCCGATTTTCTCTAAAATGACTCTTCGTTTTCAAACTAGGGTTTCCTAACCCCTTTTCAAAAATGGCTTTTCTCTATGACTTTAGTATTAATCTATGATTTCATTATGTTTAAACGTTTATTTGAATTTTCTCTTTTTATCTAAGTTATTCTATTGAAAACCCTAAGTTTCTTAGTTCTAATCCTAGGGTTCTGAGTTGTTTATGATAATATGTTCTATTATGTTTACTGTTTCTCGTGAATACTCCATGATTTTTGTGATTTTACTCCATGTTTACCTATTAGGGTTTCTGACTATTTACTTCTTTGCCTATATCGTGATTACTCTGTCGATTCGTACTGTGTTCTATACGAATCCTTAATTTTTTTGTATGATTTCACCTTACTAGTCTTCTTATGGTTCTGATCTTTGTCTATTATTTGTTTATTGCACTTATTCTCATAATGTTGTGTTAATCAATATTATGTTCTTGTTTGAATCCCTAATTCTATGTGATTTTTACTTTACTATGCTTATTGGGGTCTCTGATTTTACTTCTTCTTGGCTATTGTGTGTTTATTCCTTGTATTCATAGGGATTTGTGGTAATCTCCCCTTAATCAGTACTACTCCTGTTTGAATCCCTAATTTCTTGTAATTGATACCTCTCAATAATCTCTTGTGATGATTTCCTTACTGATTTTCAACCTTTAAGTTATTTCCTTGCCTTATTTTTGGTCGACTACGTTGTCACACTGATTCTTATGTTTTTTCCTTAATTGGAATATTCTGAACCTAGTCTCAATTGTTGCATGTTCTATACTTTTACTGTGCTAAATATTTCCTTATGTGTTATATTCCAGTCACATATGGTATCTTTCCTTATTTGTTACCTTCCTATTACCGTTCAAAGTTGACTCCTTTAATTAAGGGAGTATCTATGCTGATTTTATAAATTGATACCCAGTCCCATAACTACTGATTAACTTTGATTCTTACCCTATTTACTACCTATTTTCAAACTATATATACTCTACTCTCTCATTAGCACAAACACACGAACACAGTGGTTCAATAACTCTCTCTCTCTCTCTCACAATTAAACTTTCTGCTCTCTTTTCTGTGCTACTTGTTATTGCTTTAAGTTAGCCGGCTGCAAGCCAAGGCTAACTATTGTGCTCTCCTATCCCCTGCATTGTGTTTACTGTCTTCTTCACTGGTATGTTCTAATTCAAATTCCAGTTCCCAAACCAACATGTTTCTATTGCTGCTTCAATTCTTTGTGTTTCTGATATGATTCTATCTACTGTTCTGTTGTTTGACATGTAATTAAAATCCTATGTTTCATCTAGTAGGTTTATTTATGCTTTCTTTTTATGATCAACATGTCTTTATGAACTTGCAACCTGTTTCTATGTGACTCTACTTTATTCTTATGTTTGTACACTAGTTTTGGTTAGGGCATGCCTCTACTGATACTACCTTAAGTTGTTTAATACTATTATGTCTAGTATAATCCCATACTCTACTGTACCCCAATTCCATGAACCCTCTTGAGCTTATGATTATGTATCTATGTCTACTTCTGCCTGTTATATGTTCACTACTATGTGCTTACCCCTACATGCCCTATACTTGTCCCCAATCCCTCACTACCCTGTTTGTGGTTGCTAAACTTGTCTTGGTATGCTGTTCTGATCCTGAGATATGAATGTGTTTATTCTGACTGCCTTACTCTTTTCAAACTGTTTACTGAAAAAAGTCCTTTTTGCAAAAAACTCCTTTCAAAACCAATCTTTCTAGTGTAAAACTATTTTTTTCCTTACTTAAAGCTTTTCAAAAATGTGTCAAAGCACTCTCACTCTATTCCTAGATCCTTAAGTTCTACCCCCTTAGTGTGAGCACTGCTTTGGGAACCTTGAGCTCCCTCTGAACTCTGACACAATAAGGCTGGCCCTTCCACACTGCACTTACTCTACTATGACTATGAAATTTGGGTGTGAGCACTGCCCGGGATCCCTTGAGGTCCTTAGGGAACTATGAAACACCCATGAGAAAGGCTATGAAACACCACTTGGCATTGAGGATATGGAGATCTGGGCCTATACTGCAGGCTTCCTATAGATAACTTTTTATTTATTTTTATTTCAGTTATGTAATTCATACTCAATGGTTTGTAATAACTATTTGTAAACGACTCTGGGGTTGGATAGTGCAAAGGGAGGGTAATATATACAGTAGTATAGCCAAGGGTAGAAACCATGCTCCTGGGTTTACTTTCTTCTGTGCCAAATAGAAATACATGTTTAATACACACAAAGCATGCCATGCATTAGATACCATGTTCCCTAGGATTCATATATACTGTTTAAGCATCTCATCATTACTACTATCACTTAGAAATCCTAGGTAAATGATAACACTAAAAATAAATTGTCACCATGTGATTCTGCCCTATGTAAACCTTACATGTCCTGCTACGCATTTAGAAATCCTGTTCTAGGATAAGCAACATTAAAAACAAACTATCACTTCTGCCTATTCTGAAACTGTGCATAAAGCTATGATTTTGTGTGCGATCATTCTACATTATATATCATGTTCTAAGATCACACTCACCTAATTACACTTAGTCTAATTATAGATTCATAAAAGAGTATGAAACAGTCCACCCCGATCAAACAACTGGTAATAACTTCTGTATATCCTGCAACACTTAGAACTGCATGATTTTAGGTATAACAACCTAAAACTGTTAACACTCCTGATAACTGTTGCATATGATCTTATGCCTAGGCAAGCCTTAGGTAATCAACCTTAAAATAAAAATCGGAACTGTCCTCTTATTACTGTCTAACTATCAGTATGCTTAAAATCAGTAGGCAAAACTGATTAGGACTTCCTCTCTGAGCTATGCAATAAATCTGTCCCTTTGTTGTTATCACTTAGATACCATGCTTTAGGATATGAATTTAAACCCACACCTTAATTGTGATTGAGTCATGCTGATTCCTTGTATTATCTGCGGAGGTACTTGAGCCTTTCCTGTTTATATGCTATCCCCTATCTGCAGTCGTATCAGTTTTTTTCCCTATATGTCGCCTTAGTATTTTACCTTTAAACTTGAGGGTCTGTCTAGAACCTCCCTCATAAGATATAAGTCCTAAATTCCTCCGGGACTAATAGGAAGGGACGTGTAAAAACATGCAATAGAGGTCGAGACCAACACTCGCTCTAATTACCTTCACGGGGTGGGAAAGGGTAGATATGGATATGATGACCGGTGCGCTAATACCACGTGTAGCCCCTCTTCGAGGAGTGTCATACCGGGTATTGCATTGATGTGATACATATTACAAACAAACCTAGGATAATCTTACTCTATATACATGTTTAGACTGTAATCCTTTTCAAGATCTATCTCCCTATTAACTGTTTTCCAACATATATGTACTTAAACTAAAATCCCCTACTATTTGGACAATATGTTTGTTTTCTAGTTGTACAAATTCAAAAATGCTATTTGGACGGGAACCACACTTGTGGATCCTGAGGGGTGCCTAACACCTTTCCCTTAGGATAATTTCAAGCCCTTACCCTGTCTTTGGTTATCAAACATAGTTGTAAATGAACCCCAATAGGTTCCCTAACGCACATTAAAATCGTTAGGTAGAGACTCTTCAAAACATGCAAACCCATTTCCCAAAAGGAACGAGTTGTCCCGAACAATGTCATAAACCCTTTTAACCAGCCCCGAAAAGAGTGTTGGGGAAAAAGGGTGCGCGACAGCATGGCGACTCTGCTGGGGATTTTAGGCTTTTACCATTTCAAATTTCTTTGTGAATTTGTTCCTCTTCCTATGTGCAATTACTTGTTTATTTCCTTTAAGCCTTTAATTTTCTTCAAAAGTAACTGACACATCTTTCTTGTTTCCTTCCTTTGTAACCGTCTTAAATTATAAACTGATGTATTTACTACTTTCATAACGTGCAAATACGTGATTACCTGTTTACTGTTTATTGCATTATTTATGATCAACATTCATACTCCACTCGTGCCAAAAAAAAATCCTATAGCAATGCTTGATGAGTGGTTGCGCCCTTCCTATATCATTACTCCCTAAATTCGGAAAGGCTTATTTGCTGTAAACCTAGCCGATCAGTGGTGCAGTCGACGATTCCGTGCCTTTCCCCATTGAGTTTTCCGCTCAAGGGTACCGGTCTAAAACCCCATAGAAAACCTTAATCCATTATACTATTGCATGCATCATGGTCAAACCTATCCAGGCTAACATGTTTTCCGCACAATAGCCTTTATAGCCTTGTCCAAAAGTCCACTGGGTTTCCATAAACCCAAATGGACATCATCACGTTCTGTGCATTTATTTGAAGAATTAAATGCTTCATGATAATCGTTGATGTTAAATAGTCAAGTCTGGTGGGGGTTAGGGCCTAACCTTGTTTTCCTTTCAGAAATATGAGGCACGAAGTCCCTAGATTCGTCATGGTCACCAACATCCACCCAAAATTGCTAAGTTGGTGGGAAGATCTGCATTCTAGTGACAAAATGCTCGTCAAGAAATATCTGGGTAATCTACCATCCCTTCTGAATATCTATCCTAACAACATGATGATAGAGGCTGCTACCCTCTTTTGGGAATGTGAAAGGGCCGTCTTCCGCTTTGGGGACATCGAAATGACAACTTTGCTAGAGTAAATAAGAGGATTGGCCGGTCTAGCTTGGGGAACTCCGGGTTTGCTAATGCCTAAGAACCGCATAGGCAAGGGTTTCTTAAAAATGATGGGTCTAAAGAAGAACGCAGAATTGGGATGCCTAAAAGAATCATACATGCCTTTTGACTACTTGTATGAAAGGTACGGCCATAGCAAATCATACCGTACCTTCCATGATGAATTTGCCATCACATCCTTGGGACACATTCATAGTAGGGTATTCGTCTTCATGTTTTGCTTCCTGGGTCTAATCGTATTTCCGATGAAGAAAGAAAGAATCTATACTAGGATGTCTATGGTAACCAAGACCCTGATGGAAGGCATTGGTGGGAAAACATTCAACATTGTGCCCATGATCATTTCAGACATATACCGAGCCTTAGAGAAATTCCAAAGAGGAGCAAAACACTTCGACGGCTGCAATTTATTACTACAGCTTTGGATCTTAGAACATCTCCAAAAGGGCCAATACCGATAAGAAATTCAGCGAAGGTCATGGGATGACTACATCGCTTTCCACCATCCAAAGCGAATGACTTACATCCCTGACATGTTCGCTCAGCCCGAGAATGCCAAGGAATGGGTTGAGCTCTTCGATAATCTGACTGAAGAACAAGTCCAATGGATGTTCGAGTGGTTTCCAACCGAAGAGTTCATCGCCCGGTCCAGAGATGCACCATTCCTGATACTGATTGGTCTGAGAGGAACATACCCTTACGTCCCTCTCAAGGTTATGAGACAAGCAGGTAGGAAGCAAGTCATACCAAGGGTCGACAAGATGAGCCATTTCCGAGCTGACTTCCAAAATGATGATAGTCCTCACAAGTTCCAACCCTAACACATATGGCACTGTAAGATCGTAATGGAGAAAGACACCATTGAGCCAGACAGATAGCATACCAGTTGCACCCATTTCTATTCAGGTTGGTTGGAAGACAATTGGGATGGTCTGGGCAAGCCAGGGTTTGTTTGAGGCCACATGATTATAGATAAAAAGGCCGAGGCGTAGGTCAAATACAACCAGTTGTGCAAATATCTGTGAATGCAAGAGTGAGCACCGCGAGATACACGAGTCCAACAAGAAGCTGATTGAGGAATGGAAAGACATGCCATCAGTACCAACAAGAGGCTGGGATACTTAGAACGAGGCATAGTCGACCTACAGGGTAAATTCATCAAGAGGGTTGAAGACTGTCAAAAGGATAAAGGAACCGAAGATGGACATCTTGCCAGAGCATACCTACTACTGGGACTTCGCGAGTTGGGAAAGCTATTCGAGGGAATCGAGGATGCCGAGTCTGGGGAAAGACCTTCTGGGACCAAATACATAGGAATTTCTTTTTCTGTTTCAATGATGTAATAAGGCCAATGGCCATTAGTGACTTTATTTCTTGTTTATTTATTATCGTTTTGGGGTTCATCTATTTTTTATCAATGAAATGATACATTTAGCATTTTAATCTAAATCAATTTGTCTCTACGCCTACCTCAGGCACAAAAAAGTTCCCGAATTAGGACGCGCTTTACACTCCCGCACTATATCTTTAAATACTGCAATACTTTTTCATAATACTCACTAACTTGGCTAACTTTTATTTTTGTTTTCTTTCTTTTTATTATTCCCCTCCTCAAAGGTTAATTCGTTCACTCTGGAATCATCATCCTAATCCAGGGGCCCTCCACCCTCTCCTCCTCCTAGCCTCTGAAAGGCAAGAAGAAAATGGAAGATTCAAGCAACATCAGAAAGGAGAACACTGAACGTGTAGAAGCCACTGATGGACAGGGTATTCGAGTTCCAAATGAGAACATGTCGCAACTTGAACAAAAGTTGTTGAAATTACAAGAAGAGCTTGATCAGGTTCGAAATTTGGCAAACCTGTCATTCACATCAGCGTCCCAGGCATCAACCTCCCCAATGCATAAAATGCTACACCTCCTCAAAATATCCCAAAACAGTAGAATCATCTCGCAACTCATCATCACGCCACTCCACCAAAGAACCAAACCCTCCCTACACAATGTAACACCTGCCATACCCCAAACAACACTCCACTACTTATCCCGAAACATTAGAACTCCACAAATGACCATTTCCACACCCATGCACCAGGCCACCATAACAATGCTATCTACGTGGAGACCATGCCACACTCCACTCCACCTCTCTCATACACACCTGAGTCTGATGAAAAGGATCTTCTTATCAAGAATTTCGCCGAGGAACTTAAGAAGCTGACCAACCGAGTTTAAGGCGTCGAAGGAAGCAGGGAAGTCTATGAGGACCTCTGTATACAGCTCGATGTCGAACTGCCTGAGGGGTACAAACCTCTTAAGTTCGAAATGTTTGATGGTATAGGTGATCCAAGGGTCCATCTGAGGACCTACTGTGACAAGCTGGTTGGAGTGGGGAAGGATGAGAGGATCCGCATGAAGCTGTTCATGAGGAGCTTGAAAGGAGGTGCATTGTCTTGGTACATCATCCAAGATCCCAAGAAGTGGTCAAATTAGGTGAGCATGGAATCTAACTTCATGGACAGGTTCATATTTAATACAGAGAACGCACCAGACGTGTTCTACATCCAGAATTTGAAGAAGAATCCCACGAAAACACTTCACGAGTATTCTACTCGCTGGAGGTCCAAAGCTGCTAAGGTCAGGCCTGCCTTAGATGAAGAATAGATGAACAAGTTCTTTGTCCGGGCTTAGGAACCGCAATACTATGAGCGATTGATGGTGATTGAGAACCACAAGTTCTCCGACATTACCAAATTGGGTGAAAGGATCGAGGAAGGTATTAAAAGTGGTATGGTCACAAATTTTGAAGCCTTGCAATCTACGAATAAGGCTTTACAGTCCGGTGTTGTGTCCAAGAAAAGGGACGTGGGAGCCGTGATGGTTGCACAAAGAGCCAAATCCCAACTCAAATACCAAACTTACCCAACACCTCCACTCACATATCAACCAACCCCAAATTACCAAGCACCCTCGTCCTTATACCAAGCTCCACCACCAACTTATCAATCATCTCCACCACCTACATATCAACCTACTTCACCCAAATAGTCCCAACCCGCTCCTGTTTACCACACTTACAACTCTCAGCCATCCCATTATCAATCACCCCCCGCACGCCAAAACTTCCCTAGACCTCGACCTAATTCTTATCGCAGACCTCTAAAACAATATACCGCCATCGCTGAACCTATCGACCAGTTGTATGAGAAGCTAAAGGCTGCTGGTTAAGTCACCCCCATCCCTGCTACAACCCCTGAAAATCCTTTCCAGTGGGTTAATCTAAATAAGTCCTGTGCAAACCACTCCAGCATGAAAGGACACACTATCAATGAATGACGTTCTTTGAAGGATAAAAATACAGTCCTTGATTGACAATAAGATCATTGTGGCAAAAGAATCCGCTCCAAACATTCGCAACAATCCTCTTCCAGACCATAAGGGTGGAGGCATCCACATGATTGAAATAGAAGACGACTGGGATCCTGAGGGATCAATCGGGTTGATAGTAGAAGGCGATGACCCCAAGAAACCGGCAGTTACTCCCAACCCAATCATATTCCAGATTCAGCCGTCGGAGGACGTTGAGGTAGCTATGTCTATACCTCTTGAGTTTGAAGCAACGCCACCCATAAAGACACCAACACCAATTGAGGTCGAATTCATGTCTCGGACAAATGCACCCGCACCATTTGAGGTTGCCGTCCTGCCACCCAAGCCACATGTTCCATTCGAAGTAAAGGTAGCTGCGCCGATCATAGTGGCGATATCAACCACGCCACCCTTCTATACAAGTGCTGTACCCTAGGACTATACAGCCAAGGCAAGAAGTAAAGGCAAAGTCAAGGCTGAAGAAGCTACTGCGGCACAGGGTATGACAAGAACTGGTAGAGTTTACACACCTGAATATCTGGCAGAATCAAGCAAACAGGCTTCCAATCGGCCACCCATTATCGAGACAGGTCCGGACAACCTTTGGAAGAAGGTACATGCCAAGGAATATTCAACCATCGACCATTTGAACAAAACGCCAGCACAGATATCCATTCTTTCCCTGCTGCAAAATTCTGAGACACGCAAGAGTGCTTTGTTAAAAGTGCTGAATGAAGCATATGTGCCGAATAATATCACTACTGGGGAAATGGCCAATATGGTAGGCCAAGTGTTGGAAAGCCATAATATTACCTTCCACGAGGACGAGTTGCCACTTGAAGGGATGGGTCACAATAAAGCACTGCACATCACTGTGCAATGCGAAGACTATTTCATCACCAAAATCCTAATCGACGGAGGATCCAGTCTTAATATTTGTCCGTTGATAACACTCAATAAATTAGGCAAAGGGCTGCATGAGATAAAAGATGGAGCAATCAGTGTAAAGGCTTTCGATAGTTCTCAAAGGTCCACCATTGGTGAGATTAGTCTGTGCCTGCAGATGGGACCAGCTTGGTTCGAGGTTGACTTTCAAGTAATAGATGTACCAGCGTCCTACAACTTGCGATTGGGATGGACATGGATACATGCTACTGGGGCCATAACATCAACGCTACACCAGGCCATGAAGTTCGAATGGAATCACCAGGAAGTGATCATTCATGGCGTTAGTAGCAACCCTATTTACATTCGCCAGACTATTCCGGCGATCGAGGGGAAAATAAAGCTAGGTGGAGAAACCTACCACCAAATTGAACGGGTCAATGCAATAGATAAGGACAAATGGTGGGACAACAAGATCACAAGCATGATGAATTGGTGAGGATATGAGCTAGGTAAAGGGCTCGACAAGAACCTCCAAGCCCATAAATCTCAAGAAACATGGCACCACTTTCGGTTTAGGATACGAGTACACTTGGGAAGAATTCAGGAGCTGGTCGCCTCCATGTTGTGGTCCTTACTACCCACTGGAACATCCGATACGGCATCTAGAGCAGACCTTTCATCAGGCTGGCATTATCTATGGGTCAGATGAAGAAGAGGCACTTGCAACATTGAGGAACTTATTCCTGGAGGACAGTGACATGGACTGTTGTGTTATCTCGAGGAAGAGGGGGAGGAAAGCCCTTCCATACAGACCGTGAGCAAAGGAGCTTATCTCGAGAATTGGACCGTCAGAACAACCAGAGCCTGATGAGCCTCGGGGTAGCAAGGCTAAAACAAGCAGTGTTCATTGTCTTTTTACTCAATGATTTTCTTTTCGAGTTTTCAATTCCTGTAATAAGATCTTCAATGTTCAAAACATTTATTCAATTTAAAAGCACTTTTAAGTTTTATGAATCAATATTTATTACTGTTGTTTTTCTCTCACTACTTTATCTATACTACATTACTATTACTTGTCTTGCTGAACGAATGACTGTGACATGCAATGAGACAACGCAACAAACGGACATTGATTCAGAAGCAGAGGATGTACCCGACGAGATCATCAAAGAAGTTAAGAATTTTGAGAACAGACCTAAGTCTAACCTGGACGAGACTGAAATTGTCAACCTGGGAGATTCAGAAGACGTCAAAGAAACTCGAATCAACATTCATTTGTCGCTGTCAGAGAAGGAGTACACAGAATTTCTAAGGGGGTATGAGGACATATTCGCCTGGTCATATGACAACATGAATGGTCTAAGCACATCCATTGTTGCTCACGAATTACCAATTGATCCAGTGTGTCCACCAGTCAAGCAAAAGCTCAGAAAGTTCAAGCTTGACATGAGCTTTAAAATCAAAGAAGAAGTCACCAAGCAAATCAACACTAAGGTTCTCAGAGTAGTGGAATACCCGACATGGTTAGCCAACATTGTGCCAGTACCAAAGAAAGACGGGAAGGTCAGAGTCTGTGTCGACTACCGGGATCTCAACCGAGCCAGTCCAAAAGACGACTTCCCCTTGCCTAACATACACATCCTGATTGACAATTGCTCCAAGAATGAGCTACAGTCATTTGTGGATTGCTTCGCTGGTTATCATCAAATCTGGATGGATGAGGAAGATGCTGAGAAAACGGATTTCATTACACTGTGGGGAGTGTACTACTATAATATGATGCCGTTTGGCCTGAAGAATGCTGGGGACACCTATATGAGGGCTATGACCACTATCTTCCACAATATGATACACAATGATATCGAGGTATATGTGGATGATGTTATTATTAAGTCCAAGAAAGCCACTAACCACATAGAAGATCTGAGGAAGTTATTCAATAGATTGCGAAAGTACAACCTGAAGCTAAACCCCGCGAAGTGTACATTCGGGGTTCCTGTCCGTAAGCTGCTCGGGTTCATTGTCAGCCACTGAGGAATAGAACTGGATCCGTCAAATGTCAAAGCCCTTCAAGAATTACCACCTCCAAAGAACAAGAAAGATGTGATGATTTTCTTGGGACGACTTAACTACATAAGCCGATTCGTAGCACAATCTACAGTTATATGTGAGCCTATCTTCAAGATTCTGAAGAAAGATGCCGCGACCAAGTGGACCTATGATTGCCAAAGGGCCTTCGACAGAATTAAGGAATACTTGTCAACACCACCAGTCCTAGTACCACCTGAGCCAGATAGACCTTTACTAATCTACCTTGCAGTGTTAGATGGAGCTTTCAGATGCGTTTTGGGGAAGCATGATGAAACAGGAAGGAAGGAGCAAGCTATTTATTATCTCAGCAAGAAGTTCACTCTGTACGAGGCCCGATATAGTCTATTGGAATGCACTTGTTGTGCTTTGACTTGGGTAGCTAGAAGCTGAGACATTACTTCTGTGCCTACACAACGTATTTTATATCGAGGATAGATCCCTTGAAATACATCTTTCAGAAGCCCATGTCTAATGGCAAGCTGGCAAGTGGCAAATCCTGCTGAGTGAGTTCGACATTGTCTATGTGACTCATAAAGCAGTCAAGGGACATGCACTGGCAGACCACCTCGCTGAAAACCCTGTGGATGGAGAATACGAACCCCTGAAAATGTATTTTCCCAATGAAGAGGTATCATTCAAAGGAGAAGATATTGTAGAGTCCTATGACGGTTGGAGAATGTTCTTCGATGGAGTGGAAAATTTCAAGAGAGTCGACATTGGGGCCGTTCTGATATCAGAGACTGGTCAGCATTATCCGTTATCTGCTAAGCTTAGATTTCCCTGCACTAATAATATGGAAGAATATGAAGCCAGCATCTTAGGGCTCAACATGGCCATTGACATGAACATCCAGGAGCTGTTAGTGATTGGTGACTCAGATTTGCTGGTACATCAGGTACAAGGAGAATGGGCAACCAGAAATTCCAAGATACTGCCGTACCTGCACCATGTGCAGGAATTAAGGAAGAGGTTCACGATGATAGAATTTTGGCATGTCCCCAGAATCCAAAATGAGTTTGCCGATGCACTGACTACTCTGTCCTCTATGATTCAGCACCCAGACAAGAATTTCATTGATCCTATTCTAGTGAAGATCCATAATCAGCCAGCTTACTGTGCCCATGCCGAAGAAGTGGCAGACGGAGAGTACCCTGATCTTGCAAATCAAACTAAAAAATGCACACTTCAGAGATTGTCCAACAACTTCTTTCACATCGGAGGAATCCTGTATAGGAGGACTCCCGATTTGGGACTATTAAGATGTGTCAATGCAAAGGAAGCATCCAAGCTACTAGAAGAGATCCATGGTGGGACCTACGGCCCGCATATGAGTGGTTTTGTTTTAGCAAAGAAGATACTCTGGGATGGTTACTTTTGGATGACTATGGATGCATCCAGTATGTCCGGAATTCCACCGCTGTCCGATACATGCAGACATGATAAAGGTACCTCCAAACGAGCTTAATGCCAAAAGCTCACCGTGGCCGTTCGCCGCTTGGGGAATGGATGTTATTGGACCAATCAAGCCTGCCGCCTCCAACAGATAGAGGTTCATCCTATTAGCCATCGATTATTTCACTAAATGGGTCGAAGCAGCATCCTACAAAGCAGTGACTAAGAAAGTCATGGCAGACTTCGTCCGCGACCGCATTGTCTGTCGATTCGGAATTCATAATCAATCATCACAGACAATGGTTCCAATCTCAAAATTGACTTGATGAAAACTATGCGTGAGACTTTCAAAATCAAACACAAGAACTCCACTACCTACCGACCTTAGATGAATAGAGACGTAGAAACCGCCAATAAGAATATCAAGAAGATATTGAGGAAGATGATAGAAAGGCACAAGCAATGGCATGAGAAATTATCATTTTCTCTACTGGGATACCGCACCACAGTCCGCACATCAACTGGGGCAACTCCTTATATGATGGTTTATGGTACAGAGGCCGTTATTCTCGCCGAAGTTGAAGTTCCATCCTTAAGGATCATACAAGAAGCTGAGTTTCATGACCCTAGTTCGCGCTCCGTGAACATGTCGTGACGGAACCTAGTGCCTATGACTAGGCAAGCCTAACAATGCGGAATAACAACATAAATGCGGAAATAAGTCAGTAAAAGAAGCTAAACCATAAAAAGGAAAAAAAACTATATATGAAAGCCACTTGGAATATACAACCCAAAATAATACGGAAGTCTACAACATCACCCCAAAACCCGGAAACTCACCGGAACTACAGGCTAACAGAATATAATACACTGCCCTAACTCAAGTATATCTATACAACTGTAAGGAAGGATAAGAACTTTTCACAAAAAGCTGGAATAAGATAGAGATTCCTGGTCTGCAGACGCGGCAGATGTACCTCGAAGTCTCTGCTGTATCTCTCAACCTCGGGGATAGTGCACCTGCGTGGAGATACCTGGATCTGCACATGAAAAACATGCGCAAGAAAGGGCATGAGTACACCACAGTGGTACTCAGTAAGTTCCAAGCCTAACCTAGGTCGGGTAGTGACGAGGAAGATCAGGGCCCTACTGAGATCAAACAATATAATAGGAATTTACAGTATGAAAACAGGCAATAATAAGGCATACAATAGTGAAATAAGATAGGTCAAACAAGGCATTAAATAAACACAAGAATAGAGTAAACCTGGAATATGTACAACATAATAACAATGGTAACAATGAGGATCTCCCAAGATACCGTCCTGTAGTCCTTTTCTCAAGTGTCCAGTGGATCTCCCGGGATACCGTCCCGTAGTCCATCAAATATATCCAAAGGATATCCCGGGATACCGTCCCGTAGTCCATCATGTATATCCAAAGGATATTCCGGGATATCGTCCCGTAGTCCATCATGTATATTCAAAGGATCTTCCGGGATACCGTCCCGTAGTCCATCATGTATATCCAAAGGATCTTCCGGGATACCGTCCCGTAGTCCATCATGTATATTCAAAAGATCTTCCCGGATACCGTCCCGTAGTCCATCATATATATCCAAAGGATCTTCCGGGATACCGTCTCGTAGTCCATCATGTATATTCAAAGGATCTTTCGGGATACCGTCCTGTAGTCCATCATGTATATTCAAAGGATCTACCGGGATACCGTCCCGTAGTCCATCATGTATATCCAAAGGATCTTCCGGGATACCGTCCCGTAGTCCTAATATCCGTGTGCAGGGGAATCTCCCGGGATACAGTCCCGTAGTCCCAAAGTAAATAAGCAAGGGAATCTCCCAGGATACCGTCCTATAGTCCCAAAGTAAATAAGCAGGGGGATCTCCCGGGATACCGTCCCGTAGTCCCAAAGTAAATATGCAGCCACAACAAGAAGACATTCAGATTTAAAGTGCAAAAATACAAGGCAACAAGTAACTCTAGCCCAACATACTTCACGTAGTACAATTTAAAGCAATCTAAGCAAACAGGTAATTTGGGGCAGCTAGGCATGCCCTTCTAAGCTAACATAGACTATGATTGCAAGTAGAGTAAAACAGGTAAGAAAGGAACTCAGTCTAAATATTTAAAGTAAAATCGGATTTACAACAGTTAGCACAAGTACGCACTCGTCGCCTCACGTACAAGGCATTCAATTACCAAACATCACATCCTAAGGGGAAAGGTCCCCCACACAAAGTTAGACAAGCCACTTACCTCGAATCGACTCAAAATCAACTTAAAATCACACGTTTTCCACGAGTATCCGACTGCAAATAGCCCAAATCTATTCAAATAAATTTCATATCGTAAATAACATCTCATGCAATTGATTCTACTATTAAATTCAAGGTTACGACGCGAAATTGGGTGAAATGACCAAAATGCCCCTCAAGCCATTACCTCAGAATCGGATAAATTTCACATTTCTAGAACCCTCGTACTCTCACGAGTCCAGATATATAAGACACTCTCTAATCGGAGGTCAATCAACCACTCAAACCCCAATTTTTGAAAAAACCTAAGTTCTACCCAAAACACCCAATTTCACCCATGGAAATCTTTGATTTTAAGTGAAAACATGTTAAAAGATGTTAATGATTGAAAGAATACTTACAATTGATTTGGAAGAAGTCTTGTTCTTGAAAAATTTCCCAAATGAGTTTGAGTTTGAGAAAATGAAAATGGAGTCAAAATTTCGGTTTAAGTGCATTGCAGGCCACTGGTTGGCTTCGCAAATGCGAATAGGGGTTCGCAATTGCGAAAACCCCTGACCTGGAAATTGCGAAGCACAGTTCGCATTTGCGAGCACTATGCAGAAGGGGAGGCTTCGCATTTGCGATGGAATTGTTCGCATTTGCGAACATGCCTGCCCAGGCATGGCTTCGCATTTGCGATGGCATGGTTCGCATTTGTGAACATGCCTGCTCAGGCATGGCTTCGTATTTGCGATGGCATTGTTCGCATTTGCGATGGCTTTGATCGCATTTGCGATGGCCTGTAGAACAGCCACACCAGCAAGTTTCCAAGGCCAAAAAATGATGTCCGTGGCCTATCCAAAACTCACCCGAGCCCTCGGGGATCCAAACCAAATATACACTACCTCAAAAACATCCCATGAACTTATCCGTGCGATCAAATCGCCAAAATAACATCATATGCATCGGATTAAGTCTCAAAATCCATGAATTCTATCAAATTTCATAAACCATCAAATTTTCCATTTTAAGTCTGAAACACGCCAAACGAAATCCGTTTTCAACCAAACCTTACAGAAAGAACTTAAACCATATATAAGACTTGTACCGGGCGCCAGAACCAAAATACGGGCCTGATACCATCACTTTCTAATCAGATTTCACTTTCAAATTCCTTAAATATTTTCAGAAAACAATTTTCTCAAAAATTCATTTCTCGGGCTTGGGACCTCGGAATTCGATTCCGGGCATACGCACTAGTCCCATATTTTTCTACGGACCCTCCAGGACCGTCAAATCATGTGTCCGGGCCCGTTTACCCAAAATGTTGACCGAAGTCAAAGTTATTCATTTTTTTAATATCAAATCTTAGCATTTTTATAGAATCTCATAATTAAGCTGTCCGGCTATGCGTCCGGATTGCGCACACTAATCGAGGCAAATACAAATGAGGTTTTCAAGTCCTCGAAAGTACGGAATGGGTGACAACATAGGTGATGACCCTTTGGGTCGTCATATTCTCCACCTCTAAAACAACCGTTTGTCCTCGAACGAATAGAAGAAGGAAGTACCTGAGTCGGGGAATAGATGAGGGTAACGACGCCGCATATCAGACTCGAGCTCCCAGGTCGATGCCTCAGGAGGCTGACCTCTCCACTCAACACGAACAGAGGGGAAACTCTTGGATCTCAACTGACGAACCTGCCGTTCTAGAATAGCTACCTGCTCCTCCTCATAAGACAAGTCCTTGTCCAACTGGACTGAACTGAAATCCAACACGTGCGACGGGTCACCGTGATACCTCCAGAGCATCGAAACATGAAATACCGGATGAACTCCTGCCAAGCTGGGAGGTAAGGCAAGCTCATAAGAAACCTCCCCAACACGCCTCAATATCTCGAAAGGGCCAATAAACCTCGGACTCAACTTCCCTTTCTTCCCAAATCTCATAACGCCCTTCATAGGCGAAACCCGAAGCAGAACCCGCTCTCCGACCATATATGAAACATCACGAACCTTTCGGTCCGCGTAACTCTTCTGTCTGGACTGGGCTGTACGGAGTCTATCCTGAATCACCTTGACCTTCTCCAATGCATCCTGAACCAACTCTGTGCCCAGTAGCCTGGCCTCACCCGGCTCGAACCAACCCACCGGAGATCTGTACCTCCTACCATATAAAGCCTCATACGACGCCATCTGAATGCTGGATTGATAACTATTGTTGTAAGAAAACTCTGCCAATGGCAAGAATTTATCCCATGACCCTCCAAACTCAATCACACACGCACGAAGAATATCCTCAAGAATCTGAATAGTGCGCTCGGATTGTCCGTCCGTCTGGTGGTGAAATGCTGTGCTCAGCTCCACCCTGGTACCTAACTCCTGCTGAACGACTTTCCAAAACCGTGAAGTGAACTGAGTACCTCTGTCTAAAATAATAGAAACTGAAATACCATGCAGACGAATGATCTCCTGAATATATATCTCCGCCAACCGCTCCGATAAATAAGTAGTTAGCACCAGAATGAAATGGGCTAATTTGGTCAGCCTATCAACAATCACCCAAACAACATCATGCTTCCTTAAAGTCCGAGGAAGTCCAACCACAAAGTCCATGGTGATCCGCTCCCACTTCCACTCTGGAAGCTCAATCTGCTGAAGTAACCCTCCCGGTCTCTGATGCTCACATTTGACCTGCTGACAATTGAGGCACTTGGCTACAAACTCTGCTATATCCTTCTTCATCCTTCGCCACCAATAGTTCTGCCTCAAATCCTGATACATCTTCACAATACCCGGATGGATAGAATACCGCGAACTATGGGCCTCTGCCAAAATTAACTCCCGAAGCCCATCAACATTGGGCACACAAATCCGTCCCTGCATCCTCAATACCCCGTCATCTCCAATGGTCACATCTCTGGCATCACCGTGCTGGACCGTGTCCCTGAGGACAAGTAAATGAGGATCATCATACTACCGCTCTCTGATACGGTCAAATAAGGAAGACCGAGAAACCACACAAGCCAATACCCGGCAAGGCTTAGAAAGATCCAATCTCACGAACTGACTAGCTAAGGACTGAACATCTAAGGTTAAAGGCCTCTCAGCTGCATGAAGGTATGCCAAACTCCCCAAACTCTCCGCCCGGCGACTCAAGGCGTCCGCCACCACATTGGCCTTCCCCGGGTGGTATAATATAGTGATGTCATAGTCCTTTAGCAACTCTAACCATCTACGCTGGCGCAAATTTAGATCCTTTTGCCTGAATATGTGCTGCAAACTCAGGTGATCAGTATAAATCTCACAAGGCACACCGTACAAATAATGACGCCAGATCTTCAAGGCATGAAAAATGGCAGCTAACTCAAGGTCATGGACAGGGTAATTCTTCTCATGTATCTTCAACTGTCTGGACGCGTAGGCAATCACCCTACTGTCCTGCATCAACACCGATCCATGGCCAACTCGCGAGGCATCACAATAAATTATATAAGACCCCGAACAAGTAGGCAATATCAAGATTGGGGATGTAGTCAAAGCTGTCTTGAGCTTCTGAAAGCTCACCTCACACTCCTCTGTCCACTGAAATGGAGCACCCTTCTGGGTCAATCTAGTCATAGGGTCTGCAATCGATGAAAATCCCTCCACAAAACGGCGGTAGTAACACACCAAGCCAAGGAAATTGCGAATCTCTGTAACTGAGTACGGCCTGGGCCAACTCTGCATGACCTCTTCCTTCTTCGGATCCACTCGAATGCCCTAACTCGATACCACGTGGCCTAAGAATGCCACAGAACTCAACCAAAATTCACATTTTGAGAACTTAGCATATAATTTCTTCTCTCTCAAGGTATGAAGCACTGACCTCATGTGCTGCTCATGATCTTCACGACTCTGGGAATAAACAAGAATATCATCTATGAAAAAAATGATGAACGAGTCGAGATATGGCCTGAACACACTATGTATCAAATGAATAAATGCTGCGGGGGCATTAGTCAGCCCGAATGACATAACTAGAAACTCATAATGGCCATACCGAGTCCTGAAAGCAGTCTTCGAGATATCCGACTCCTGAATCTTCAACTGATGGTAACCTGAGCGCAAATCAATCTTAGAAAATACCTGTGCGCCCTGAAGCTGGTCAAATAAATCATCAATATGAGGCAAGGGATAACGGTTCTTTACTTTAACCTTGTTCAGCTGGCGATAATCAGTACACATGCGCATAAACCCATCTTTCTTTTTCACAAATAAGATATGAGCCCCCCAAGGTGAAACAATGGGTCGAATAAAACCCTTATCAAGCAATTCTTGTAACTGATCCTTCAAATCCTTCAACTCAG
>ML400146.1:0-31064 GCA_005239525.1 Nicotiana knightiana | reverse complement strand
TCTCGGGGTCGAGAAAAGGCTAGGAAGGGAAAGAGGAGGGTAGAAGATAATACTCCATCTTTTTCACCCTCTTCAGAGATGCCTATGCCTGAGCCTATGTCTTATCCTCCACCCCAGGGATATTCTGAGTTGCCACAGCATCACGAGCCCTACACCTTCGTGCAGACACCAGGTCTTTCATCACAGGACCATAGGACTATACGTCCGGCATACAGTCCAGTTGCCTCCAACCACGTGGATCGCATCAATCTGCATCGCATGGATCGCATCGATCCATGTCACATCCACATGGATCACATCCATCCATGTCACATCCACTCGGGTCACAGCCATCAGTATCACAGCCACTTGCGGTCCAACCAGCTATGTCGCAGTCACAGGGATCGCAGCTATCTTCATCAGCGAATCCATCTCTTTCAGGCCTTCGCCTACGAGATAGTAGCTCTGACCCCCCTACACCTTCCACACCTGCCTCTGATATACATGCTTCGGACGGTGATGCTGATGATGACGAGGAGGTGCATTATGATCAGTATGGCAGGATCCTCATAGTCCCTGAGGGTGATGGGTAAGAGTTATTTGTTATTTTTACGTTTATTATTTTGTATAGTTTGTACAATAAAATATTAATGTGTTTTTTTTTGTTAAATTGGAGGTTCATCCCGAGTAATATTACTACGAGGATAATCACCAAAGCCACCAAAAAGCTTTATGATGGCCCTTATGCGACTTGGAGTGAATTCCCATTCTCGCTGAAGGAGCAAATTTTCAATCAATTTAAATGTTCTTTTAAGCAATATAATTATTTATGTTTATGATATTTCCATATAATATTTAACTTTTGAAATACAGAGCAAGTGTGTATGGGAACACCTCTATAGCGCAGAAGTGGCTGAAAATTTTAATCACAAAGCTCGCAAGCGGTTGTCGCATAGTTTCTCCAAAGCTAGACAGTTGAACCAGAAGCCTGACTGGTTGCTTCAAAATTTATGGGAGGATTTTCAAAGTCAATGACTTACCGCAAAGTTCTTAGAGAAGAGCGAAAAAGGAAAGAAAGCTCGTGCATCTGAGAAGGGAGGCTCCTTATACACTGGAGGTGCGATCAGCCAAGGGACAATAAAAAGAAGATCGGTACGTAATTACTTAATTTATTTTAATTTTCAAAGTATATCTATTCTATTTATTAACTAAAATTAATGGGTTTTCAGGAAAAGAAGTTGGAGCGTCCAATGAACCAAGATGAGTTATTCAAGGAGACTCATATTGTAAAGAAGAAGAAAGAGACGGATCCAAAAAGGTGGGACGAGGGCCGAGTCTCGACTGTACATGTAAGTTTTCACTTTTCATTAAGTATTTTGATTTACTTTTATATAAATTTTGAAATACTAATTCAATGTAATTTTTCTTATAGGATCGCTTCACAACTGACGTGGAGGAATTCATACGTAGTCATCCACCTAATGAGTTGGGCGAGCCAATCCAACCTTCGGACGAGGATGCTGAAAGAATATGGATAGAGGCTGCTGGCGGTCCAAAATGGGGGAAGGTATACGGGCTTCCTACTAATAAATTCCAGCGCTATAAGTGTGGAATCAAGGAATAAGGACTTCCTCGCAAGGCGAGCAACTTCATGGGGAGAGCCTCTCCGCTATGCGGGAGACTGTGACAAAGCTCACATCCGAGCTAGACGCGGCCAAGGAAAGAGAAAAGCTTAGAGATGCCCAGTACCTTGGCATGCAAGCTCAGTACCATGGCATGCAAGCTCAGCTCAAAACTCTCCTAGCTTCTAGAGTTTTTCCGATTCCCCAGTCTCGTGAGTCATCGCCAGAGGCTCGACTTGAACGTGAGTGTTCCTTCCGTCCTCCCCGTGATCGTTCCTCCCGTCCTCCCCGTGATCGTTCTTCCCGTCCTCGACAAGTAGACCCTTCTATATACCGTCTTGTAGATAAAAGTTCATCAGATGGTGATGATAATGATGTTTTACAAAATACTCCTTGACTTTTATATACTTTGAACTAGACAAATAGAACCGGTTTTGAACTAGTTGTAATAAGTGTTAACTTAGTATTGTTAGTTTAATTTGTTAGTTCTATTGAACTTTAATTTATTGGTTTTAATGTGTTTTTTGAATTGTGTTGTTGTTGTTGTTGTTTTGTTGTTGTTGTTGTTGTTGTTGTTGTTGTTGTTGTTGTTGTTGTTGTTGTTGTGTTGTTGTTGGGTTGTTATGGAGAATTTGGTATTGAAATTGTTTTGTATGTATTGAATATTGTTATTTAGGGATTTTGGTATGCTGGCAGGTGGTGTAGCTGCCAAAACATGCATTTTATGTCAAAATTATTACCCAGAAAAGCGACCAAAGTTGGTCGCTTACCTATAAAAAACATTCTGGACATTAACGACCAAGGTTGATCGCTTTTATCTTTAAAAAATTAAATATTGGCGACCAACTTTGGTCGCTAATGAACCCAGTTTTTGACATAAGCGACCAAAGTTGGTCGCTAATTTATTAAAAAATAATATCCTGGAAATTAGCGACCAACCTTGGTCGCTAATCTACAAAAAAAAAAACTTGAAAATAAGCGACCAAAGTTGGTCGCTTATGAACCCAGATTGTTAAATATATATTTTTTAAAATAATATATATTTTAATTTAGAGACCAACGGTGGTCGCTATTATTTAAATTTTAATAATTAAAAAAATATCGTAATTTATATATACATACCAACTTTGGTCGGTAAATTTATACTCTTAAAATGTTGTATCGACCAAAGTTGGTCGCTATTTTGTTTACACTGAAAATTTGGTCCTTTTACCTTAGCGACCAAAGTTGGTCGCTAAGGTAAAAGGACTACCAATATATCGACCAAGTGTGTTTGGACGCGTTTTGGTCGGTATATTGAGATAAGAGACCAACTTTGGTCGCTTTTTGTTGTCGCTAATTAGAGAATTTCTAGTAGTGACTCGTGTAGTTCAAGATATTCCTCTTATTTATCTTATAGTGTGGATCTCGGACATCGTAAAGGAGATTAAGCTTATTAAGACTGGAGTTGACCAAACCCGGTGAAGATAAGATGGTGTTAGGAAACTGCATTAAGAACTGCAGTAGTCCAAGTGTCTTAAAACTGTGTAGCAGTTATTTACTGCATAACACTTAGTTAGTTTCTATGTTATCCCTAATTTGTAGGAGTTGGTTTTTCAATTTCAGTTGAGTTTGTAAACTCTATAAATTTTCAAAGTTCTTCGAACTCATGTTCAACTTGTTTAATAGCAAGTAAATCAGATTTTTCTATTCTTCATTCTCTGTAAAACCTACAATTAGTATCAGAGCTTTCTTTTCTTAAGGGATCTGTAGGTGTTCATTAAACTCAAAACTCTCAACAAGACAGATTTGTCGAGCATGGAAGCAGAAACAAATTTCTCAACAACGGCACCTCATGTTTTCAACGGTGAAAATGATCAAATTTGGGTTGTAAGGATGGAAACTTATCTGGATGCCTTGGACATCTGGGAGGCAGTCGAAGAGGATTATGAAGTTCTTCCGCTGCCCAACAATCTAACTATGGCCCAAATTAAGAACCATAAAGACAGGAAAACCAGAAAATCAAAGGCAAAGGCTTGTCTATTTTCAGCAGTATCTTCTACAATTTTCACTCGAATTATGTCTCTGAAGTCAGCCAAAGCCATCTGCGATTATCTCAAAGCAAAATATGAAGGGGATGAAAGGATTAGAGGCATGCAAGTGTTAGACTTCGAGATGCAGAGGATGAAAGAAAATGAAACCATCAAAGATTACTCTAAAAGGCTCCTAAACATAGCAAACAGGGTAAGATTTCTTGGTTCCGAGTTCAATGATTCTCGAATTGTTGAAAAAGTTCTGGTAACTGTGCCGAAGAGATTTGAAGCAACCATAACCACTTTGGAGAATACCAAGGATCTATCTAATATCACCTTGGCAGAGTTGGTGAATGCTTTGTAGGCTCAAGAACAACGAAGGGTTATGCGAGAAGAAGAAAATAATGAGGGAGCATTGCCAGCCAAAATGGTGGCAGAAACAAAATGAAGAAGAACTAGAAGAATCAACAAACAAATGATGAAGGCATTTTAGCAAATACCACCAAAGGTAAATCAGGAAACTCAAATAGAAGTTATCCTCCTTGTAAGCATTATGGCGAAAAAAGTCATTGATGCGTGGCTAGAATTCATGATTTTAAGCAATATATACCTTGCATTTTATGTGCTTTAATGATAAAAATACACGTCGTATGTGCCTAATGGGGTTTATTTTATGTGTAGGTGAATTGGAAATGGAAACGGGGCTAAACGGATGCAAATACGTCGAAAAATACGCGAAAGGGGACACCCGGGCGATAGCCGGGCGACAGAGCCAAACAGCCTGACCCAGCCTGGCCTTAGCCAGGCGTTAGAGCCCTAACGCCAGGGGGTGCCTGGCGTTAGCCAGGCCTTAGAGCCCAAACGCCAGGGGGTGCCTGGCCTTACCCAGGCGTTTGGGCTGAAACGCCAGGGTCCCCAGTCGGCCAGAAATCGAGTTTTGACGGGTTTTAAGTGTTTCCAAGTTGGAATAGAAGTCTTTTACACGTTTAGGGTTCATCCTAAACATATAAATAGACCCAAAAACATCACATTGAGGGGACTTTGGACGGAGGAACACACCACGTTGAAAGAGGATTCTACTTAGTTTTTCTTCTCTTCTCTTCTTTTAGTTTTATAGTTTATTAGTTCTAGAGTTTTGGGTGTTACATGAACGTTGTAGTTGAAGCTTGAATTATTCTTATTGTTTTATCTTAATTGGTTTGTTTATTCAATCTTGTGCTTAATTATTCAATTGCTTGATCACCAATTGAATACTATCTACGAATCTAGGGTTGAACTCGGGAGAGGGAATTCTAGATTGCATATAAGATTGGGTAGAGCAAGATCTTAACCCTTCAGGGGAGCGGATTTGCGGTTAGGATAGGAATATACCTAATCGCCTTGCTTGGTTATTATACGGGAATTATTAATGCGTTCTTGTTAATCCTGATTCCATAGGAATATAGGCATTAGGTTAGCTTGAATAGGCGAGTTGTACTTCGGGAGAAGGCTACGAGCAATATTAACCTCGTCAATGCAAGTGTTGGAAAAGGCTAGAGACCAGGTGTAGTAAATGCAATCAACTTGGGCATGAAGCAGTTATTTTCAAGAACAATGGTCAACAGCAAGAAGCAGATGCTCAGATTATTGATGGAGAGGAGGAAGATCAACTCTTTGTTGCTACATGTTTTTCAAGTAGATCGTCTAGCGCTTGTTGGCTGGTTCACAGTGGATGCACTAACCACATAAAAAATGACAAGGCTCTCTTCAAGGAATTGAAGCCCACGACCATTACTAAAGTCGGAATAGGTAACGGCGAAATTATTGTTGTAAGAGGAAAAGGAACAATTGCTCTTCCAAGTCATTCAGGTACTAAAACAATTTCTGATGTGCTTTATGTACCTGACATAGACCAAAACTTGCTAAGTGTTGGTCAGTTGATGGAAAAAGGCTACAAATTAATTTTTGAAGATAAACATTACTTGATCAAGGATGTATCAAATCAAGAATTGTTTAAAATAAAAATGAGAGGCAAAAGTTTCTCATTAGATCCATTTGAGGAGGAGCATGTCGTTTTTTCAGCTAAATAAGGTGTTGCAGAAATATGGCACAAGAGACTTGGACATTTTCACTATGAAAGGCTGCTCAAACTGCAAGGAATTATATGGGTTGGAAGTGAATTCTTCACACTGTAGTGCTTGTCAATACGGGAAGTAAAGAAGACTTTCATTTTCAAAGACAACTTGGAGAGCCTCGAACAAATTACAATTGATTCATACTGACATAGCAGGACCTCAAAGGACTCCCTCACTAAAAGGTAGCCTTTACTATATCATTTTTGTTGATGATCTAACCCGCATGTGTTGGATTTACTTTCTCAAATACAAGTCAGAGGCCGCGAATGTCTTTTAGACGTTCAAAGCAAAAGTAGAAAATGAAGTGGTTGTAAAATTAACTCGGTAGATCAGATAATGGAAAAAAATATACTTCTCAACAATTCAATATGTTATGTGAGGAAGCAGGGATCAATCATCAGCTTACTACTCCTTATACTCCACGGCAAAATGGAGTGAATGAGAGAAGGAACTGATACATTATGGAGATGACCATATGCATGTTGCAGGGCAAGAACTTGCCAAAGAAATTCTGGGCAGAGGCAGCAAATACAGCAGTGTTTCTCCAAAATAGGCTTCCTACAAAAGCAGTGAAGGATCGAACTCTTTTTGAAGCTTGGTATGGATTTAAACCATCAATAAATTTTCTTTAAGTGTTTGATTGTCTATGTTTTTCCTATGTTCCTCAGGTTAAACGAGATAAGTTAGACATCCCAGGCATTTTTATTGAATATAGTACAATTTCAAAGGCATATAAGGTCTTCCAACCACAAACTGAGACTATAATCTTCAGTAGAGATGTGTATATTATGGAAAATGAAGAGTGGTGTTGGGAAACTCAAAGAACCGTATCCTGAATTCTCTTGACTCAACACAAAAGTTTCCTAAAAAGCAAATTTCAGCATCATGGCAGGATGAGATGGTTGATCATTCACCAGTACAAGGTCCTCGATTGCTCTCTGATATATATCAGCGATGCAATGTGGCAGTATGTGAACCTGTTGTGTACAATGAGGCCAAGAATCAAGTTGACTTTGATTTGGATGAATGGGAAGTGAGAGATAATGAGTTCCCTCAGCTCAAATTCTTAAAACTTGAAAATCTCAAAACTCTCTCGAAATGGGGAGTGTCTGATGAAGCCTTTTCTTGCCTTGAGCAATTGGTTTTAGTTAGATGTTTATATCTCAAAGAAATCCCTTCTTGTTTCGAGGACTCGGGTAATATGCAATTCGTTGAGGTGAAGCCATGCAGTGAATCTATTGCGGACTCGGCCAGGGATATCAGAGACACACAACTTGATAATGAGGCTGCGAGACTGCAGCAATTCCGTTCATTTCCAGTCAAACTACAGGTATAATCTTAAGCAAATGCTAGTATTTCTATACTCGTTTCTACTCCTTGGAATATATTTCTTTGTTGACATGCTCGTATGTGTTTGTTTAACACTTTAGTTGTCCTTAAAAACATTTCTAAAAAATTCTTGTAACAATTTTTTTTTCTTTTCTACCAATTGATTATAAAGAATCTTATCCTTCTTGCTTCTCTTTCTTTTTTCCGTTCTATGAACTTACGCGTTGTTTTTTTCAATTGCAATTATTGTATTCGTCGCTGGTTGTTGTTTTACTGCAGCTTGTTGTGAGGTGCTGGTTTACAATTGTTGTTGTGTGCAGTTGTTGCTGCTTTGTTGCTACTTCGTTTCTCTACTTTAGGTTGTACTTTCATTTGTGGCCTGTTGCACTAGAAGTCTTATAACTTTTTCTTTTTTCATTTATAAATAATGTCCTTACTTTCTTTTGATGTATGGTTTGGTGGAACATTGTTTATATAAATTGATGATGTTTGATGGACTTCTTTTTACAATTTGTGATGTTCCTTTTTCTTGTTATGTTTAGATTGTTTGGACAATGTTATTATTCCGTAGCTCGTCGTAATTTTATACTTTTGTCTTGATTATATGAATGTTATTATATACTTATATCACTAGTTCTTATGTAAATTTTTTCAGTTTTTTCCCCAAATTTTCTACGATCCAATCTTGTTTGTTTGCACGAGTTCTTGGCTTATGTATCATCACTTGCTGGCTTGAATTTATGTCCTTTTCTCCAGTGGAGAAATTGTTAAAGATAGCGAAGAAACAATGCTTTCTCATTTCAACACTAGGACACTTTTGTGTCTTTTCTTGCTTTAATTTATTGATAGATGTACTAATTATGGAATTATCCGAGCTCTCATTCGATTGGTCCAACCCAATTTCTAAAAATGCTGGATTTATGACATTATTAGTAGAGTTTGACTTCGCAATTTACAAAAATCAAGATAAGGGGGGAAAAGTTATGAAAAAAGATTAGAGCTGACACGAATTGCAGCAACAGTACGATGATTTAATGGACCAAAAAGCCGAAGAACAAGAACAAGAACGAAGAGGAAAAGCTCCACACAGTCTCTCTTACGATCTCCACCACAACTGACCTAGTAAAAAATTTCCAGTGAATTGCTAGGTCATAGTCGTAGACGACACTCACTCTTGTTCTGGGTTTTTTTCAGTTCTAAATGCATCAAACTGTTAGGATAATAAAATGCATATTATCAGATGATTTGAAGATAATTTGTATCAACAAGCTTGCTGGTAAGAGGGAGTCCATATAGAAGTTTGCGGTATCATGCAGAAGAAAGTTTGTACTCGGAATACCTATACAACCCTCCATGTCTTTGAAAAACTCTAGCTCTTTAGCGTCGTAACAGAAAATAGGACATTCTGGTGTGAGAGCTGAACATATTAAAGAACAGAAAGTAGCTGCCGAAACCTGAGGGTAATTCACTCTTCTTGCAAAAGCACATCATGCCTTTATTCGAACGACAAATGAACCTGTAACATCAGTAAGCACATCAGTAAAGAGCAAATCCCACATGCAACAGGAATATGTGGAAAAAAATGGGTTTTCAGCAAGTTTGACTTTAAAAAAGGTAAAGATAATGAAGATTTTCTTCATGTAAAGAAAATATTCCCTTTTCGGAGATAGTAGGATGGATTTGCGAAATAAAGTAATAACTCTGTCGTAGACACTGGTTTGGTGTGATATTCAATAAAAAGAAAGGGTATATATACTAGTCTAAGGTTATATACGAACTAGTTCAAACAAGAAGTATTTTGCATGCCTACACAAGTCGATATGCAGTTACCCCCCCGGAAACTTTCTGATCATTTCTCGACACAGACAAATACCTAGTGAACAGACTTAAATCTACCTCGTAGTTATCTATCACCATCCAGTCTTCAATTAAGGCTTTTTCCCAAATGGCCAGGACGGTGATATAAAAATGGCGTTGAGATATCTTTATCCAATTAATAACAAAAGTATGACCTTTAAATGTCTCTTGAACTTTGAGTTCTCGTAATGCCCGAAATGTATGCTTGTAGGCAAAAGTAAACAATTCCAAAATCACCAATCAGAGGATTTATTGCCCCACCCACTTTTTCAAATGGGCAGGGAAATTGTACAAATGGAACTCTTAGTTTCCTCTTCATTTTAGAGAATTAGCAAGATAAAACCCAAAATGAAAAGACTTACAGGCAGGAAGATTAGATATATCTGCAGAAACTGCACAAGGAATTCCAAGGTTTGAAAGTGCTCCCCTAATGATTCCACATGGGAAATAGAGATGCATTCCTATGGCTTGTGCTGCTTTGTTTTCAGCCATGGCTGAAGGGTCTTGAATAGAACCAAGAGTTTCAATAGAAGGATCAACTGACATCCGCGACAGCCAACGAAAACGATTGTCTTGCAACACAAAGGTTCCCTAACAGGAGCAGTAGTTAGAGATCACTGTTGCTTAAGCAGAAATGGCACAAGCTCTCTTAACTTATTCTGTGATTGATGTGGAACCTCAAACTTACTCTGTGATTTGTCTTCAGGTTGTCTATTTGCTTCTTGAAGACCTCAGACCAGAAGTCCTTGCATATGAATTTGATAGCCTCTAAATGATCAGTGAACCGGGGCCTATCCATAGTATACCTAGCAAAAATAATTATATCAAGGTCAGTCGGAAAGTGAAACATGAAAGCTAGGATATGATCCAACTTAGTAATAATTATTTTCATAAAAGGATCCAACTTGGTAGCAGTGTATAGTCATACTGAGATCAAGGTAGGAGTGATAGATATTTTCAACTAAAAGTCACACTCCAGAAGAAAATTCAACACAATCCAGAGACTACATTACACTTCAAACTAGAACTCAGTGCAAGAACAGACTCAGGAGTTGCAAGTTGGTGGCAAGCCAAAGTCTGTAAACCCAATGAAAGCAAAAGAAATGACGAATATGAAAGATGGAGCCTAGAATTTCAGCCTACCAAGTTATGTATACTTGCATCATTGCTGATCTTAATCCCTGATACAAAAGATAGTTTCACACAACACTATCAAACGAACTAATGTAGCACCAGCAGGAAGAAGAGAAAAAAAGGAAAAGAATAGAGGGATATAGGAGAATGAGAAAGAAAGAAAGAAAGAAAGAAAGAAAGAGAGAGAGAGAGAGAGATCAATTCATCAAACACTATTCAATTCAAGTGTGTCAAACCAAGTGCAAACGGGTCTTGTTCATAGAGTGGAGAACCCATCTCAAGCTAGACAAACTTAAAGATAAAATCATATATAAACACAAATCTAAGGTACAATTACGTGGATAGGTTCTAATCTAAATAATGATATTGTCAATATCTAACTAAACAGACGCAAACATAATCTAAAATCTTGGTGTAAGCACATCTACCAGCCTAGTGGGCTGGATTACCGTGGCAATCTGTGTTACTGGGATAGACATGTTGCCCGATTCATAAGTTGATATGAGCACAATCAAGCCCGAAGATTATTGGTATAAGAGATCCCCTAAAATCTGATACAAAAATCTAGAACACCTATAAATGTTCTTTTTCTTTAATCATAAAATCTTGCATAGCTACGACCCAAGCATCCTAGCTCAGTGATTGAGGCAAAGGAGTTACAACTAGGAGATTCCTTGTTTGAGTCCGAGCTACAAAACTTGGTGTCACCTCATCTCCTCTAACCTTGATGAGCAGGATTACCCTGACAACCTGTGCTTGTGAGTTGGACAGGCTACCTAGGATTAGTAGCGATTCGATCAAGATGGTTGTACACCGCCAATATTGAAGTTAAAGTGCCTAAGGACAAGGGCAGCTGACACTAATCCTTCATATCCAAGAAATCTCTAGCAGCCTTAGCAGTCCATTGAAGACTTCTCCTTTCATGCTATCAGTACTAGAAGCCATGAAAAACTAAATTTCTTAATGAACCAAAGACTTCTCCTTTCATGTTGTGTGATGATCCAAAAGGTCATCTTGTGTAATTTAGCAGAAATTGTGTTCCGAGGCCCCGAAAGCTCCGTTAATTTTACCTCGTTGTGCGTGCACAGCCCAAGCGCGTAGCCGGGAAGCTTTTATGTGGAAATGCGTTGAACTGTTGAATGTATGATAATTAATGGAATAAAGTTGACTTTGGTCAACATTTTTGGTAAACGGACCCGGACCCGTGATTTGACGGTCCCGGAAGGTCCGTAGGAAAATATGGGACCTGGGCGTATGCCCGGAATCGAATTCCGAGGTCCCAAGCCCGAGAAATGAATCTTTAAAGAAAATTATTTTCTGAAAATAAGAAAGACTTTTGAAAATGAACTTTGATGGGAAATCTGTGTCACTGGGCCCTTATTATGGTTCCGGAGCCCGGAACAGGTTTAATATATGTTATGTGAGTTATTTGTGAAATTTGGTGTAAAACGGACTTGAAATGACGTGGTTCGGATCGAAATTGGAATATTTGAGCTTTATGAAGTTTTAAGAAAATTCTATGAGTTTTGGGGTTTAATTCCTTGTTTTGATGTTATTTTAGTGGTTTAATTAGCCGAATAAGTTTGTAGGATGATTTTGGAAGTCGTGTGTATATTTGGTGTCATTCCGAGTTGTATAGGTCAGTTCGGCACGTTGTTAGCGAAGTCTAGAAAACTTAAAGTTCTTAAGTTTGGTTCTTGGGGTTTGGGGGTGTGATTTTGAGTTTTAGCGTTGTTTGGGTGTTCCGAAGGCTCGAGCGAGTTCGTGTTATGATTTGGGACTCGTTGGTATATTTGGACTAGAGCTCGGGTGGGCCCAGGTGCCTTCCAGGCACCTAACGGGGCTAAAAACCAGCAAACATAACTGCTGGTGCACCTGTTCTGGTGTGACCGCAGGTGCGGTTGCCCAATCGCACATGCGGGACCGCAACATCGCAGGTGCGATTACCCAAAGGCCTGGCCAATTATCGCGGGTGCGAAAAATATTCCGCAAGAGTGGAGCCGCAGGTGCGGTCTCCACTCCGCAGGCACGGGCCCAGGCTCCCAGCCCATTTCCGCAGGCGCGAGATTTTCCTCGCAGGTGCGGGACCGCTCCTGCGATCCCCGAGCCGCAGGTGCGGAATCACTGTTCAGGCAGTGTGTTTTATATACGGGTTTCAAACCCATTTTTCTCATTTCTTTCTTCTTCCTTGGGCGATTTTCCTCCATTGTTAAGGGCTAACGACCTGGTCTTCTAAGGTAAGTCTACTCAAAAATTAGCTTCATGCATGGATTCTAGCTTAGTTAACTACATAAATTAGTGCAAAAATCAAGATTTTGGGTAATAACCTAGAACTTGTAACCATTTGAGAATTTTCTGTGAATTGGCCATGAAATCAAGTAAGAATCATATATTAATGATCCTTAGGCTTTGGGTGAGTGTCCCCTTCGAGAATTATTGGAATCTGAGCGAGCGGGCCCGGGGTCGAATTTTGGTATTTTGGGAAGAATGCTAGAAAATGGATAATTAGGCTATGAGATCGATTTATTGAGTAATTATTGATATACTTAAGTTAATTATGTCTAGATATTGTTGTTCCGGAGTTGAATTCAAAAGAAAAGGCGGTGCTAGAGGCTTGATTGCTATTTTTGGACCCGAGGTAAGTGTCTTGCCTAACTTTGGTGAGGGAATAGGTATCGTATGCTATATGCTAAGTGTTTATCATGTGCAATGCATAGGTGAGGTGACGAGTACCTATGCATTGTGTGTCAAGCATGTCCGTGAGTCCAATTTTGATGAAATTCTTGTCCTTCCACATTTATTGTATTATGAATTTATCTCTACTAGGAAGTTGATTGTTGTTAAAAATCCTCGTTGATGAACTTGTGATGTAATAGTCCTATTGAGGACCCAACTGTAAAGGATATACTTGAAAAGGTTGGTTATGGCTGAGACCCTTGCTGGGCAATTTGTTATGATAATGACTGATATTTTCCCCTTGCCGGGTGATCATGATTTGTGATTCCACTATGCTGCATTCCTTGCCATTTTGATTATTGTCATTGCATTGGTAAGGAAGAGAGTAAAAGCACGAAGGGTGATGCCGTGCCATATTTTATATTGATGTGCACGAGGGGACATTCCGTGCCATATTTTATATTGTTATGCACGAGGGGACATTCCGTGCCATATTTTATATTATTATGCACGAGGGGACATTCCGTACCATATTTTACATTGTTATGCACGAGGGGACATTCCGTGCCATATTTTATATTATTATGCACGAGGGGACATGCCGTGCCGTTTCTTTTCACTGTTTAATTTGTGTTGTCAATTCCCGTTGCTATTTTCGGATATTTTAGACTGTTGTTTTCGTTTCCGTCATTTCAGTATTTGCTATCTCTTACCCCAGCATGTTCTTCCCCGTAATTGTATTCTTGTTTAGATTCTACTATACTATTGAACTGCACAGGTACATTTTGTCGTCGTGTCCTAGCCTCGTCACTACTTCGCCGAGGTTAGGCTCGGTACTTATTCGGTACATGGGGTCGGTTGTACTGATGATACACTTGCACTTCTTTATGTTGTGCAGATTACGCAGCCGGACCCGGTGGACATCACTAGTGGGAGTGTCCTTCAGTTCACCCTAAAGGCTTCAAGGTATACCTGCTGGCGCTCGTGGGCCTTGGCGTCTCTCCTATCCCTAGTTCTTCATTTCTGTCTTGTTTTTCCTCTAGTTTTCAGAGACAGTCATGTATTTCCTTTCAAACTTTGTATTTAGCACTCCTATAGACAGTTCGTGAGTTTGTGACTCCAGGTTTTGGGAAATTATTGCGACGTTGTATTATGTTGTCTTTACTTAGTTTTGAAACTTTATTTATTTCCGCTGTTAAGTTGTGAACTGTTTTAGCTTATTCAATTAATTCGATGTTATCATGTTAGTTTAACTGTATACGTTGGCTTGTCTAGCGGGTTCAACGTTAGATGCCATCACGGCCCGATGATGGGATTTCAGGGCATGACATGCTGATACTATTCCTTCACATACGAGATTAAATAGCTGCTTGCTCATCATTTTTTTTGAATGAACCATGAGAAAAAGGTGAAGTTACACACCAAGAGAATGAGTGTGCATGCTATTTGTAGTAGGACCTTTAAACCCAACATCTAAGCAAGTAAGCATATAGAAAGAACAGAACTTATTAATGTAAAAACTACTCTAGTGGAACTCTTTTTGTCCTTTCTTTGTGCACGAAAAGATCTCCTTGTCTAGGAACAAGTTCCTTTCTCATTTTTTCAGAAAAAGAAAAGAAAAATTTAGATGACCACCTATACAAAATCACAAAGTATAAAATGAAAAGACAAGTGCAATGAGGGGGAAGTCAAATACCCATTATAGTAGTGTCTATCAGAACCCTAGTAATGTCTCCAGATTTCATAATTAATCAAAATTGAGAGTAATGTATGAAAGATCAAGTCTACTTATTGCAGTATTTGCTTGAAATTTGTGAATGGCGGATTGATTATTTGTAGATTGATGGGTATCCTTATAAGTGATAAGCTACTAATAGGTGCAACAGTTTGTCCAGGAATCAAAACCGTGAACTCTAATATCAAGATTGACGTAGCACCAAAAAAGAAATGCATAGAGAAAGATAGGAGAATGACACCGAAGAATAAGAGAGAAAGAGAGAGGGATCAATCCGTTAAATATTATCCATCAAATCAAGTGTGCCAAATTAATGCTTATAGGATGGGAGCGCTGCACTAGCTAAATGCCTAACGGTGTGAAAACTTTATCTCTAATTAAGAGATAAAGTTAAAAGCAAGGGACAATGTAAAAGATAGAATCTAATCTAGGGAATGATAAAGATATACAAAATCTAAAAAAGATACAAAAATAATCCACATCTAAAAGATAAACACAGAAATCAAGAAGAAGACTTCTACCAAATTCATTTTCTACTACTATAAGCTCTTCTAAATCTCTTAGCAGTTGCATCACAAATTAATGATTGGTAGCAAGGTGATAGCGATTAAATAAGACGCAAAAGTAGAAAAAGAAAAGAAAGAAGCAAGAAGGTGCTTAAACGGTCTAGAATATGGAATAAATCATCAAGAAATCTAGAAAAGGAAAATTATGACAATCTCACATAAGAAAGTGAATTTGTTCGAGGTGACAGAATACTTGGGAATACCCTTAGGGGCTAGGTACAAGGCAAAGCAGGTGTGGCAAAAGATTGAAGAGAGATGTGAAAAAAGACTTGCTATGTGGAAAAGACAATACTTATCTCTAAGGGGCAGAATGTTGCTCATCAATAGTGTTCTTGATTCTCTCCCTACAAAGCTAATGTCCTTATTTCTAATGCCAATCAATGTAAAGAAAACCCTGGACAGGATCAGGAGGAATTTTTGTGGGGAGGTAATAGAGAAAAGCAAGCTTTTCATCTGGTGAAGTGGGACAAGGTGATGTTGGATAAAAAAAAAAGAGGTGGACTTGGCAGCAGAAATTTGTAGGCACACAACAATAGTTTACTAATGAAGTGGCTTTGGAGGTATGGAAAAGAAGATAGGAGCTTATGGAGAGGGTTATATTTAATAAATAAGGGAACAAGACAACTGGTTCACAGGTCATGTTAAATTTTCCCATGGTATAGGTCTATGAAAGCACATATACACCTTATGATCAACCTTTGTTGTCAACACAAAGTTAAAGGTTGGTATTGGCAGACACACAAGGTTTGGCAAGATGCTTGGATAGGACATGCCCTCTGATAACTCAATATCCTGATCTTCATTGGATTGTTTTGAATTCTAATATTTCAGTTTCTAATTGCTGGAATGTGAACAATTGGTTCGTAGCTTTTCATAGAAATTGCTTTGATTGGGTTACTAGATAGGCTTTACTGTTGAATGATATAGACAAGATGGCTCTAAATTAGAAGCTCCAACTATTGTATGGACAAGGCAGACAAATGGACAATACTCTGTTAATTCAGGCTATAGGGAACTCAACAAGGAAGGAGGCAGCAATGAAAGTTGGTCTTGGAAGAAGCTATAGACGATGAAAGCACCCTATAAAATCAAATTGTTTATTGTGGCTACTGGCACATGATGCGTGTCAGCCTTCAGAAAAGAGGTTTTTGAATATGTAGCAGGTGCTATATGCAACAGTGCAGAGGAAAGCAGCAGTCATCTTTTCTTGCAATGCACTGTGATAATAAAGATTTGGTCTTTATCTTTAACATTTTCCAGGGTCTTTTATGTAATACCTAATACAGTGAAAGATCAGTTAATCAGCTGCAGTAATTAGATACTTGAAAATGTCATAACTCTTGCAAACTATCTCAAAGTAATTTGAAGAATTTTATTGTCAAAAAGCACATCCAAAAGTAGTACCAGTAAATACACATGATGTATGCATTGAAATCTATAGGAAGATTATTGTTCACTTGAATCTTCAGTAAATTCACAAAAAATAATTTAGTAATAGGAAATTGGTCACCTCTCGGAAAGTTGGTGGCCGACCTGAAAACCGATGGCTTCAATGCGGCGGGCGGCGAGCTCAGGTTTGTCGGCATAGAAGCCATTGCAGTAGGAAGACACGATCTCTGTCAGTAAACTCTCCACACAGCTCTCTGATACTTCTCGAACCATTTCTATATCCTCTTCACAAAAACTGCAAATGATTTTCCAAAGGTAAAAAAGTACTCCTTATAGAATGCTGATTTTCAATGTGAAGTCCCAAATCCCAATATAACTATTTTTAACCCTAAACCCAGTTGAATTTCCGTCTTACACTTTCAGTTGCAGCCTTTTTGAGGCCACCACTTCTCTGACCAACTAGTCACTTCATTCCACCCATTTTACCATTTCCTTATAACCAAACAAAAACCAAACTACTAACTTTATATATTTATATTAAAATTAACTTCTCACGTATTAGAGAAGCAAATAATTCTTTGAAATTTCATGTATCAGTATCAGATAGATCAAATCGAAATTAACAGATCTGAACCAAATCATCAAGGATGAGCGGATACACATCACACAGAGGAATACTAATAGTAAAGCAATAAGAAAACGGAAAAATCGATGAAGAAAATAAGAAAGAAAAGAAGATCGTACCTTGAAAAAATTGGTGGGAATCAAACGAGAGCGAGAGCGAGAGCGAGAGCGAGCGAGCTTCTTAGAGAAGGTAAGGAGGAGAAAATAGAAACAGAGAGAGGATGTCAAAATGGTTAAAATTTGGAGATTTTGAATTATATCAAAATTCCAAATATTTAGGTACCTCATTCGTCTAAGAAATTTATATAATGAAATAGATATCCACAAACGCTAATAACGCTATTCATGTATTTTCATTCTTCCTAATTTTTCTTTTAATAAGAATATTGATTTTATATCAATAAATTATGATCCTAATTCAATAGACTATCCAACATCAGATGTTAGGTTTATGCATGTATTTTCAATCTTTCGTCCTTATTTGTTCAATAAGTACAACAAAAAATTATTACTATTATTATTATTACTAGAATATTCAAAAAGTATATTTATCAATATTTCAAATAATTACTTACAAAATATTTAAGAATACAATAAATAGAGAGGATGATAGAGGAAGAATAGTGATTGACAGAGTCAATGACACTAATGATTCTACAAACATAAATCTCCAAAAGTGAAAATCAAGTCAATTTTTTTTAATGCTTTGATAATCATTTTATTGCACTTTGATAAAATTATAATAAATATTAAATATCTAAAATACGGATGAGCTAATATGAAAATTTTCAATCGACCAAAAATAAGCTTTTCCGTAAATTAAGTTTTTGAATTAATTAATTATCAGAATAATTCAGTTTAATTATTTTTTAAGTTTATCATATAAGTAAAATTATTTTCTTGGCAAATCTCTTAGCATACAGAAATTTATTTTGATAAGAAAAGCATTAGTGTTAAAGAAATTAAAAAAATATGACAAAATTGGTTATAGTACTGTGAGTACTAATAGTTAAATGGTAAGTGTAGACGTGAAGAAATAAGAATGAAATAATAGAATACAAACTACGGTTGTTCAAAATTAAACCGTAACCGTTAACCGAACCGTAAAAGGGGTTACTGTCTTATTGGTATCGGCTTATCAGGGTTATAGTTCGTGAACAGATTGAAATTTTAGAATTAACGGTTTAACGGTTTGGGGTGAATTACTCAATTTCTTTATCGGATGAACCATTAATCAATTAAGAATTTTTATATTTATATTTTTTCCCCTATGTGTATAAAGTACTATTTGAAACCCTAAATCCATAATTTTTTAATTCAACACTTCTCCCAATCTCTACTGTAAACTAAGAGCCCGTTTGGACATAAAAAAAAATTCCTTTTTTCCAAAAAAAAGTTATTAACGTTTGTTCATAAAATTTTTAATTTTCACTTGAAGATGTATTTTGAAAATTTTCGAAAATTTTAAAAACTCTAAAAGGCTGTTTTTCAAAATTTTTACTCAAATCACTCACAAAACTTCAAAAACAACCCAAACTGAAATTTATGTCCAAACACAACTCTAAATTTTAAATACCATTTTGAAAAAAAATTTCACTATTTTTTGGAATTTTACAATTCTTATGTCCAAACGCCTACTAAGAGCCCGCTTGGACATAAGAAAATTTTCTCTTTTTCCAAAAAAAATCACTTTTTTCTGAAATCAGCATTTGTTCAAAAAAATATAATTTTTACTTGAAGATGCATTTTGAAAATTTTCGAAAATTTTAAAAACTCAAAAAAGCTGTTTTTTAAAATTTTCACTCAAATCACTCACAAAGCTTTATAAAAATCCAAAATTATATTCATGTCCAAACACAACTCTAAATTTCAAATACAATTTTCACTTTAAACAAAATTCACCTTTTTTTGAAATTTTACAATTCTTATGTCCAAATGCCCACTAAATAGAGTTGTTGCTGAGGGAGTGAAGGAGAGATGTAATATAAACAACAGCAGGCGAACAATAGCGAAAGGAATATTTTAGATAATTCTTTTATCTATATCTATCTATATTATTATTAAAGCATGAATACAATGTCGGTTTATCAAAATAACCTTATAATATTAAGCATAATAACTCATAATAAAAGGAATAACCGGAATTCTAGATATTAGTCTTATAATCCTATTAGTTTTAGGACATAATACTATACGTTAGGAACTCTACATGATTACCATTAGGAATCTTATTTGTATAATTAATTTCAGGCTGTCTAATTCATATATAATTGAACAAGTAAATATCTTTAGTCATGTAATCCTATTACTTTTAGGATATACTTCTTAAAAATTCCGATTATATTTAATTTGAAAACGTATTATAATGTCCAATTACTAATTTAATTTGAGAAGGTATTATATTTCACAAATCAATTTAGAAAAATGAGAGCCTATATTATATACAAAATCATAAATATAATATCAATACATTAAAATAGCCCTAAAATATTAAATAGAAGAACTCATAAGGAAAGGACATAACTACAATAACCTTTTTTTTTATTACAATATCTTCTATGCTAATTTTTAATATTTAAGATTTTAAAAGTAATAAAATTTTGTCTATTATATTCTCATTAAAAATATGTAGGAAGGTTTAATAAAATCAATTTCATAAGAATCCTCCGTATTGGCAATACATTACCATTACATAATGTCCAATACGAAGAAAAAATAAAAGTAATATTATATGGACTGCATAAAGAGTCGAAATTGAGGGAAAAAAAAATACTCCCACGATAATATGTTTTTAAATTATATTTGAACTATTTTTCTACTTAAATAATATTTTTTTAATTAATTTTTCATGTAATATTGAAAAATACCTAATTATTCAAAAATAGCTAAGAAAATATTTAAGAATATAAATGTGTGAGAAAAGAGAGAAAAAATGGTTGGTAAGAGTCAATTAAAAATTCAAAACAAGAGATAAACTAATATTAAGATCTGAATCAACATAGAATAAATTATTATTTTGTGTTAAACCCAAATAATTAATATTTTAATTAATTATTTAGCAAGAGAATCCAATTCAATTATTTTTTAAATTCATCATATGAGTAAAATTCTTATTCAAGTAAAAAAAATATTAAGGTATATAAATTAATTCCATAAAAAGAGTGTTAGAACACAAAGTAAAAAGGTTAATATATTATTAAGAATCAAAATGTTATACAAGTGTATGAGGAAGCATAATCAAAGCTAAATCCTAAACAAGAACAAGCTTTCAAGACTATATAATAAAGAGTCTACTCTAGTATAATGAGATTAGTCTTTGTAGATGCCTCTGGCGGAATCGAAATAATATTTCTATGTCATGCATTACTTGCAAATATCATATCAAGAGGCATGACACTGTTAGCAATAATAGCAAGTGGTGTACCAACAACGATTTTATTGCAATACTAGCAAGTGATATATCATGTGATTTCATTTTGAGTTATGGCCATGGTTGGATACAGCTTGTTCAGAATTATACAGTGTGTTGATGCGAGATTCTGATCTTATAGAAATATCGGATGTAGAAATTAGATTCTAAGGCTTATGGGCTAAGTTGAATTAGGAAATTTAAGTTATGTTGTGTTATCAGACATATATCGGATAGGGTCAACCCCGGGTATGTGCATGGTACGATTATGCGGCAGTTTGATGGTTTTGAGAGCAACTCCTGGCACGTTCGAGGATGAACGTATGTTCAAGTGGGGGAGGATGTAACGACCCGACCGGTCATTTTGAGAATTTTCACTTTGCTCTTTGAGGGCGTGAGTAGCTCCCTATGATGTATTATGACTTATGCGGATCGTCAGTTTTAGGTTTCAAGTTATTCGGAATCGGGTTGCAAGAATGAGTTCGTTGTTGAAGCTTTAAGTTGAAAGGTTTGACCAAGTTTTGACTTTTGAGTAATTGACCCTGGAATGAAGCTTTGATGGCTCTGTTAGGTCCGTATGGTGATTTTGGACTTGGGAATATGCCCGGATTTGCATTTGGATGTTTCTAGAAGGTTTTGGCACAAATTGGCACAAATTGGAAATTGGAAGGCTTGAAAAGATCATAAGTTTGACCGGAAGTTGACTTTGAAGATATAGGATTCGAATTGTGGTTCCGGGAGTTGGAATAGCTTCGTCATGTCATTTGGGACTTTGGTGCAAATTTTGAGTTCATTCCGGGATGATTTGATATGTTTCGACGCGTGTTTTGGAAAATTGAAAGTTCAAAGTTCATTGGGTTCAAATTGAGGTGTGATTTATCACTTCGATGTTGTTATGTGTGTTTTGAGGCCTCCATTAGGTCCGTGTTATATTATGTGACTTGTGGGTATGATTGGACGGGGTCCCGAGGGGCTCGGGCGTGTTTCGAATTGATTTCGGATCATTTTCTCCAGTATTGCAGCTGCTAGTTCTGGTGTTCCGCACCTACGATTGGTATTGCGCAGGTGCGAGCCATGTGTCGCAAACGCGCAAGAAGTCATGGCTGGAGCTCATCGCTGATGCGGAGGAAAATTGCACATGCATGTGCGCATGAGCGAAAATTGTTCCGCAGGTGCGAGTAGGTCGAATGGTGAGTGTAGTCGCAAAAGTGAAGATCTGACCGCAGATGCGGTCATTGCAGGTGCGACGAGATGTCCGCAAATGCGGAAATCGCTGGGCGGAATGCTATAAATCGAGGCTTTTGTTCTTTTACCATATTTTGAGATGTGGAGCTCGGATTAAGGCGATTTTTGGAGCAATCTTCATCAAGTGTTCTCTACTCAGTTTTGATTATATTCCATGAATCTATCTTCGATTTTGGCTTTTGGTTGATGATTTCTAAAGAGGAAATTGGGGATTTTGGCCTAAAGTTTCATAAAATGAATTTGTGTTTTGAACATCGATTTGGAGTCGAATTTGAGTGAAACTAGTATGGTTGGACTCGTAATTGAATGGGTTGTCATATTTTGTGAGTTTTGTCAGATTCTGAGGTGCGGCCCCGGGTTTGGGCTTTTTGGCCAATTTCAAGTTTTGTTTCAAGATTTGATCTTTTACGATCAGGATTGGTTCCTTCAGCATTGTTTGATGAATTTGAATTGTTGTTGGTTAGTTTGGAGCCGTTCGGAGGTGGAACGCGCGGGATGTCATCTTTGGAGCATCACTTGGCTTGCTCGGCATTGTCATTGGCTCGTTCAAGGTAAGTAACTCTTCTAAACTTAGTGTTGAGGGTATGAAACCCCGCATTACGTGTTGTGTGATTGGTATTGAGGTGACACACACGTTAGGTGATGGGCGTGTGGGCGTGCACTCTGCGAATTGGGACTCTGTTGTTCCTATGGCACTGTATAGTGGCCTTATGTTTGTTGATATATGTGTTTTCACCATGTAATAAAGTAAATGAGTAGTCAATCATGCTAGGTATCATGTTTAGGCTTTATGTCAATGTTGTTTAGACCCATAGTGGTCATTTCTTGCTGTCATTTCAATGATTTCATTGATATTTTGTACTCAGTCATATTCATGCATTCATATCATATCTCAATCTCAGTTGTTATTTATTGATGCATCATATCATTGTTGTCGGGTTAGTTTCATGACATTGTGAGCCCATGTGTGAAACTGGAGAGATTGATGACTGAGCGAGGTCGGAGGCCTATTTGTGAGGATATTGATACCACAACACGTGAGTTGTCTGTGCAACACGTGAGTTGTCCGTGCGGATCCAGGTATTGATGTCATAGCATGTGAGTTGTCCATGCAGATCCAGATATTGATATTATAGCACGTGAGTTGTTCGTGCAGCACATGAGTTGTCTGTGCGGATTATAGCGCTTGGGCTATAGGATCCTCTCCGGAGTCTGAACACCCCTAGTGAGCACAGTCGACTATAAATGTGTGTGAGTCGGGCTGCACGCTGCAACGTTTATTGTACAGCGTTGCGTGTCTGAGTGTGCTGAGCATTGAGCAGTGAGATTGAGTAGTCTAAGAGTGTGATTACATGATTCATCCATGAGATACATGGCATTGGCATGCACACATGACATACAAGCATAGAGATGCATTTTCCTCAGGCTTTATAGTATCACGTCATCCATGACTTATGATACACTTTGATATGTGGGCATAGAGAGGCATTTTATACTTGTTATTTGGAAGAAAATGAAACATCTTATTTATTGTTGAAAGGATTTTGGGAAAAATCACAGTTTTCAAACTTACCTGTATTTCGGCATTTTTGGCAAAAGATTTGAATTCTTACTAGGATATTTGAAAAGCATGCCTATTTTTCTGGTAGTGGGAACGAGTTGAGCATTTTACTTCTGAGATACCTCTTTTATTACTTGTATTATGCTATTGTAGAATACCAGTATTGGGCCCGACCTTGTGATAGCTCGTAACTTCTTTCAACCTGAGGTTAGGTTTGTTACTTACTCAGTACATGGGGCCAGTTGTACTAATACTATATTTCTGCACATTGCGTGCAGATGTTGGTTGTTGTTGTTGTTGTTGTTGTTGTTATGTTCGTTGGTCGCTGGATTTGAAGATGTACCGGCGTCCCTGATGAAGTTGCCTCTCTTGTTTGGGGTAGCCTTAGATTATGAAACTCTGTTTATGTACTTTCAAACAGACCATGTATTTATTTCATTTCAGTTTTGTAAACTCTATTCTTAGAAGCTCTTGATTTGTACTACCAGTACTTGGGAAATGTATAAAATTCAGTAAAATTACTTTCGTTTAATTGTCTTGTTAATATTATTGAAATTGGATAATTATTAGTTGGCTTACCTAGCGGGTTGGGTTAGGTGCCATCACTACTAGTGGATTTGGGGTCGTGACAAGTTGGTATCAGAGATCTAGGTTCATAGGTTCTACAAGTCATGAGCAGGTGTCTAGTAGAGTCTTGTGGATCAGTATGATGACGTCCATACCTATCTTCGGGAGGCTATAGGACATTATACTTCCCATCTTTCTTTCCTTATCGTGCGCCATTGATTCAGCTTGAAGCGTAACTCTTTAAATTCCTTCCACGCATTCGTGTGCACACATGAGCGCTCGATATTAGTTGTGCATCAACGACTTGTGATTTCAGGGATGAGGTACGAGATGTGATTTTAGTGTGCTGATAATGGGACAGTCTGGAGGACTTGAGGCCAGATTGTTTGCTTGTGACCTGAGCACGAAGATTTTTATTGTATGAGCACGTGCTTTTGGGAATTATTTGTCTGTTGGTGTCCCTATTAGTGGTATTTGTGATATGATGACTATGTGTTGAGTATGATTTGACTGCGAGACTATGTTTGGATTGATCGAATGTGGAGAGAAGAGTTTACTTGAGATGTAACAAGGACTATGGGTGTTTGATTTCTGTCTTGATCTAACATATGGCCTCGAGTTATGGGTCTGTTGCAAGATTTCTCATGCTGTTTAGTTGTGGAGTGAAGTAGATTTTCATGTTGTGTTATGAGTTCAGACTTAGGGAGATTAAGTGATTGTGTAATAGTTATATTTATGGAAGAGTATAGAGAGATATCAGTTTGAGGCTAAGCAAGCGGTGTTATCTCCTGCAGGGTGCCCTGAGGTTGTGTGATCCTTATGTTATTTTGTAGTGAGTTCTCCTTTATCAGTAAATCGTATGTGTTTCAATTGAGTCTGGGTCGCTTATGAAAGTTGGCTTGACTATTACAAGGGTGAATGCAAGATTTGCGGATGGTTTAAGGTATTAGATGGGTAGTACTATCTGGGCTTATGAGGGATCTAGTTGAATCTCACTACGGTAATATGGCAGTAATAGAGTATGGGCATTGTGAGTTATTGTGTGTTTTGATCTATGACTTCGAGCCAAGTGGGGGAGTCTGCTATCAACGAGTTGATTGCACGATTATGTATTGTATTGTTTAAGATTTGAGGTATACTGGTGAATCAGTTATGACTATAATGGTTAATATTGAGGATGACTCGAGTAAGGGAATTTCTGGATACAGGTTGTATTACACTCTATGGGTATATGAGAATCAGGAAATAATTGAGTAGTTAATCGTGAAGGATGTAGTGTACATGAAGTAGGAATTGCTCAGTTGCTTAGGAGTGTGGGTTACTCCCCAGGGTGTTGGTGTGCTAATGGGGCACATGTTGTTCGGTCCGTTTGGTCGGTTTAATTGAGATTTGAGCAGAGTAAATGACTCTCGAGAATGGTTCTAATGGATTCAAGATTTATATGTAACAATTAAGAACCTTCAGGATGTGTATGTGGCTAGAAACTGCGAGTTACATTGGATGGTGTCGAGACTTGTGGTATTTTTACGGCATTTGAGAATTTTTGCATTTCAGTATCAAGAGGGTGAACGAAACAGTTTTAGGTTCACTTGAGGTCTCTTTAGAGTAGGTGTCTTGGGTGTGGTGCTTTGGGGTGCTTAAGAGGGAAGTTAGCGGCTTATGGGTCTTAGGACGTTGTGGTTTTACTCTAGGGTCTCTAGTGTGGTGAAACTTTTGGCTAAGGATCGTGGTGTTCTAGAAAGGAGAAGTATCAATTTGAAGACAATTTGGAAAGGACTTGGAGAAATAGGACAGCTTGGTAATAGGTTGGATCAGCATAGTAACGAGTATGATCGGTTCTTTGAGTACTTATGACGTGACTAGTCTCTACAGGTGTTTCATATCAATGCTCTTGGGTTTTGGCGACCTGCGTGGCTGGGTTGAGTTAGAGAGATTCGATTTTGATAGCTTGGTTATGTGCAAACGGGTTTTCGAAGATTTCTCAATGGTTCCTACCACGGTTCAAGGGGTATATTTCCTACGGGCGTGAGGAGCATGTGGTGTATAGTGAATTTCTCCTGGATGAAATCAAATGAAAAGCTCTTGGCTAATTGAGTGAGTAGTTGCTTGCGACTCAGAGTGGATTACGAAGTTCTCGTATTTGTCGTATGATGGCATAATATATGTGGTGTGTCGTATAGGATTGAGATTTGTATGTGTAAGGTCACGGTTCAGTTTTGAAGGGAAGGTCATAAGTCCTTAGGCATCATGGACAGTTTCAGATGACTAAGTAAATGATATTACTATCTGGTATGGCTTGATGAGAGTATACATTTCAGAAGAAGTAATGTGTTTGACTTATGGATACTTCATCGGTATTGCGGCGCTCTCTTGTTCGAACGACTGCTGGTGTTCAAATTTTGCTTTGCGGCACAGAAGAATTTTAGGAGTATTCCTCGTGGGATGATCGTGTATTGGAGAAGTGTTAGACATTCAGGCGGTGGGGTTAAGATCAATTATGGTTATTCGTGTGTTCTATGGATTGAGAGACTGGGAATTCTAATGAGTAGATTATTTCATAGTTATGGATTGTGAAGATATAGCCAAGGTTAGTCAGAGGATAGTATGTGTGGTGATTCAGTCATTGTGGACCTTCGGAGGGCTATTTGTCTATTTTGAAGGGCCGAAATTGATTTGGGGCTCATCAGTAGGCCCAATATGTATATGTGTTTTGCACCGGGTTGGATTTGTTGACTCCGAAATGCTATTGTTGAGGGATGTTCCATTCAGTGTTGTTGAGTTTATTCGTGTTCTGAAATAATTTGTGAGTTTCAATTCTATGCTACGAGGAGTTATGATTTATTTGCTTTAGGCACACATGGTGCGTTTCTATTGTGGTCTTATAGCGTAATTTGAGTGAGACGAGTAATTGGGTATTGCATGATTGAGGGCGTATCAGTTATGTTCTTTTGGGTTTTGTGTGGCATTATATCGCCTGATCCTTCGTGGTTATGGTAATGCACTTTGAGTACTTGATGTCGAATTTTGAGTGGTTATGGATTTTGAGCAGGGTGGCTCGAGGTATATAATATGGACCAGTGTCTGGATGGGGTCACACATTGTAGCAGAGTTATATAGAGGTATGATCCTTTGTGTTGGATTCGTGTGTTTTGGTTCTACGGTGGGTGCTAGGCTCTTAGCATGGTGTTGTGATGGTACTTGTTAAGCTGGCGGGACTGTCTTCTCATTTGGGGCATTTTCAGGATTGAGTACATTTGGAATGTTGCTATTTGGTGCACAAGTTGTGGCTTTAAGTTGCATTGATATGTCATGTCACTAGAGTGATTCTGTTAGATGGGATGAGGTCATTGTACTTAGAATAGGGGCTATCAGATATGATTGCGGTATATTTTGAAAGGATATTGATGATGATCGGCTTAGAAATTCGCTATAGTTCCTATCGAAGGAAATGGAGTTCCACAACTTGTTGATATGGCGAATGGTTATGAGTTTCAGCGTGTTTCTTTCATCATTGGTAGTGTATGAAGGTGTTAGAACGAGGCTCTGTTTGATAAGAGGTTTACCGACATTGGGTTGTTCTGAGCAGCTACTTTGATTATAAATGATCGCTATGAGTGTTTGAGTTATGTGGTATATCATGTGATTTCATCTTGAGTTATGGCCATGGTTGGATACAGCTTGTTCAGACATATACAATGTGTTGATGCGAGATTCTGATCTTATAGAAATATCGGATGTAGAAATTGGATTCTAAGGCTTATGAGCTAAGTTAAATTAGGAAATTTTAGTTATGTTGTGTTATCAGACCTATATGGGATAGGGTGACGTGGTATCACCCCCGGGTATGCGCATGGTACGGTTATGCGGCGGTTTGATAGTTTTGAGAGCAACTCCTGGCACGTTCGAGGACGAACGTAAGTTTAAGTGGGGGAGGATGTAACGATCCGACAGGTTGTTTTGAGAATTTTCACTTTGCTCGGTAGTTTGCGCGCATGAGTAGCTCCGTATGATGTATTATGACTAGTGCGGATCGTCGGTTTTGGGTTTTAGGTTATTCAGAATCGGGTTGGAAGAATGAGTTTGTTGTTGAAGCTTTAAGTTGAAAGGTTTGATCAAGTTTTGACTTTTGAGTAATTGACCCCGGAACGGAATTTTGATGGCTCTGTTAGGTCCGAATGATGATTTTGGACTTGGGCATATGCCCGAATTTGCATTTGGATGTTTCTAGAAGGTTTCGGCATAAATTGGCGAAAATTGGAAATTGGAAGGCTTGGAAAGATCATAAGTTTGATCGAAAGTTGACTTTGAAGATATCGAATTTCGATTTTGGTAGCTCTGTCATGTCATTTGGGACTTGGGTGCAAATTTTGAGTTCATTCCGGGATGATTTGATATGTTTCGGCGCGTGTTTTGGAAAATTGAAAGTTCAAAGTTCATTAGGTTCAAATTGAGGTGTGATTCGTTGTTTCGATGTTGTTATATGTGTCTTGGGGCTCGAGTAGGTCTGTGTTATGTTATGTGACTTGTGGGTATGATTGGACGGGGTCCCGAGGGGCCCGAGCGTGTTTCAGATTGGTTTCGGATCATTTTCTCTAGTATTGCAACTGCTGGTTCAGGTGTTCCGCACCTGCGATTGGTATTGCGCAGGTGCGAGCCATGTGTTCCAGATGCGCAAGAAGTCATGGTTGGAGCTCATCGCTGATGCTGAGGAAAATCGCACATGTGGGTGCGTAGGAGCAGAAATTGTTCGGTAGGTGCAAGGGGGTCGACTGGTGAGTGTAGTCGCAGAAGCAAATATCTAATCGCAGATGTCGTGGTCGCAGGTGCGATGAGTTGTCCGCAAATGCGGAAATCGCTGGGTATAATGCTTTAAATCGAGGCTTTTGTTCTTTTACCATATTTTGAGATGTGGAGCTCGGATTAAGGCTATTTTTGGAGCAATCTTCATCACAAGGATTGGGGTAAGTGTTCTCTACTCGATTTTGATTATATTCCATGAATCTATCTTCGATTTTGACTTTTGGTTGATGATTTCTAAAGAGGAAATTGGGGGCTTTTTGCCTAAAGTTTCATAATATGATTTTTTGAGTTTTGAACACCGATTTGGAGTTGGATTTGAGTGAAACTCGTATGGTTGGACTCGTAATTGAATGGGTTGTTATATTTTGTGAGTTTTTTCAGGTTCCGAGGTGCGGGCCTGTGTTGGGATTTTGACCAATTTTGGTTTGTTTTCAAGATTTAACCTTTTACGATCGGGATTGGTTCCTTTAGCATTGTTTGATGTATTTGAATTATTGTTGGTTAGTTTGGATCTGTTTGGAGGTCAGAACGCGCGAGATAGCATCTTTGGAGCATCGCTTGGCTTGCTCGGCATTGTCATTGGCTTGTTCGAGGTAAGTAACTCTTCTGAACTTAGTGCTGAGGGTATGAAAACACGCATTACGTTTTGTGTGATTAGTATTAAGGTGACACACATGTTAGGTGACGGGCGTGTTGGCATTCACCCTGCGAATTGGGACTCTGTTATTCCCATGGCATTGTATAGTGGCCCTATGTTTGTTGATACTTGTGCTTTCACCATGTGATAAAGTAAATGAGCTGTCAATCATGCTAGGTATCATGTTTAGGCTTTATGTCGATGTTGTTTGGACACATAATGGTCATTTCTTGCTGTCGTTTCACTGATTTAATTGATATTTTGTACTCAGTCATATTCATGCATTCATATCATATCTCAGTCTCAGTTGTTATTTATTGATGCATCATATCATTGTTGTCGGGCTAGTTTCATGACATTGTGAGCCCATGAGTAAGACTGGAGAGACTGATGACTGAGCACGGTCGGGGGCGTGTTTTTGAGGATATTGATACCACATCATGTGAGTTGTCCGTGCAGCACGTGAGTTGTCCGTGCAGATCCACGTATAGATATCATAGCATGTGAGTTGTCCGTGCGGATCCAGATATTGATATTATAGCATGTGAGTTGTTCGTGCAGCACGCGAGTTGTCTGTGCGGATTATAGCGTTTGCGCTGTAGGAGCCCCTCCGGAGTCTGAATACCCCCCAGTGAGCGCAATCGACTACAAATGTGTGTTGGTCGGGCTGCACGCTGCAGCGTTTATTGTACAGCGCTGGGTGTTTGAGTGTGCTGAGCATTGAGCAGTGAGATTGAATACTCTGAGAGTGTGAGTACATGATTCATCTATGAGATACATGGCATCGACCTGATCACGCTTAACTATGTCTTATAAAAGACTAAGCGGGCGTTGCAAATATAATCCGGGTTATTATGCCCAGAGTCGATCCCACAGGGAATATACGTATCAATCAAGTCTTTAGAATACACAACTTTTACTCAATCAATTCTCTCAAGACTTTTTGAATATAAATTGGTGATGTTTTACTAGCTCTACTGACAATAATAATAACTAACAATTACTAACAATGTGTTGTAAACATTTATGATAAAGGTCAAAGGCTATGGTTTCCCCCGTTGGTGAACTTACTTCTCGGATATTTCATATAACTTGATTAATTATCTCTATCAATCATGAACACTCTATCTACCATAAATCTCTCTCAAGTAATTATGATAATTTACTAGACGCACTCTCTCAAGTTACGCTAGCTAGATTGCATTACAATTCACTTCAGATTCCACCCGAAGTATCGTTATTTTNTTCCACCAAAACCCTAGATTACGAAAATTAGCTACTCATATTCATAAGAATCAATTCTAAAATAACTTGCATAATTGAATTACAAAATAATAAATGAAAGCTATAAAAATCAATGTTTGCTTCACTGAGTAGTAATCCACATATTTTTCTTCACTTCAATCGCTTCCCCTTTCTTCAAGTTGTGTTTTTGGGTCTATTTATATGTTTGGGATAAGCCCTAAACATGTAGGAGACTTCTATTCAAACCGGGAAACATTTAAAATCTTCAAAACTTGGATTTGACCGGATCAGGGGCCAGGTGTTACAGGCCAAACGCCTGGATAACGCCTGGCCAGGCCTGTCGTTTGGGCTATGGCGCCTGGATAACGCCAGGATAGGCCTGGCCTTAAGGCTCTGGCGTCTGGATAACGCTAGGCTAGGCCTGGCCTTAAGGCTCAAACGCCCGGCTATAGCCCGATGCACTCCTCTTCACCTCTTGAGCGTATTTTCGACGTTTATGAATCCATTTAGCTCGGATTCCATCTCCAATTCACCTACACATGAAATAGACTTCATTATGCACA